>JAMXBB010000004.1:101717634-101999833 GCA_024138015.1 Lumnitzera littorea | reverse complement strand
GGCTTTAGTAAATACTCCAATTTCTAAGGGCAAAATTGGGATTTCGGATCATTATTACTAAAATCTAACTTCACTGTAATATCTCGACTAACTTTTTCATTCTAGTTGCAAAGTTTGGGCTCAGTTGGATAAGTTACCCTAAAAGCCCTAAATCTGAGCTCGGTTATCTTAAGCTCAATTTTGGAAGCTTACAGTCTACTCATCCCTAAGTAGTGGACTCAAGGATATGATCCTTAGTTAGGCAGTCGGTATCTCTAATGCATAGTGATCCCGTGGGCTAGGGTAGTGCCATGTTGCACATGTGCACTTTATGAAAAACTACAATAATAAACGATTTTGACTCCCGCCAGAGTCCTCCTTTCCACCCATATGAAAATGAGTAAAGTTTACTTATATAATTGGGCTTGGAAACTTTACAAGGTTTACTTATATTTTTTCCCTAATCAATTCTTTAAATTGAATGGACAAAATAGCCAAATTTAGTGAGTTTAGATTCTAAACAACTTAGGCTTGAGCTTACGTTGTACTTTCTTAACCTTCTATTGGGTTTTGTAAGGTTTTTAAGTCGTAAATTTACCTAAGAATAAGCTATTGGTCAAATAAGTTCTATAAGATTTGGGTTAAGTTTTTAAGGCACAAATGTAACTATCGGTTTAGTTTTCCATTTAGGGCTTTAGGTATGTTTTTTAACCTTTTCTTTTTTTTGTCCTAAGCCTTCATTAAATTTTTTAAAACATGATTGCAGTTAGAAAATGAGAAATGACGAAGTTGTATACCAATTTTAGGCGTAGCCTTGAAGGTGGTTCTAGGTGGATTTTATGAGACTTGATCTTTGACTGACAACCCAAGACTTGGAGTGATGGACCACTTCTGCTACACTTAGGATGTAGGAAGTATAACAAAGGCAAATAAAGTAAAGTCATTATGAGAAACTTAAGGAATATGTTAAGTTAAATGACTATACTCGAACAGTTTGATATCAACGCAAATTAGGACATTTAAACAATTTTGTTTGAATTGAGTCAAATTTTAATATAAATTCATAAAAGTTAGATAAATAGCTTTAGCAATATCAATTTTTCAAAATAAAGTATTTATAATATTTAATCTCAATAAAACATATTTTTATTGGGTATGATTAGTAATCATCCGAAACTCAAAATTAGGGTTCCGAGTGACCATAAAACCTTAGAGATAAATTTTATATATAATAAAAATATTTCATGACATAAATTAATTCATAGTATACATACATACATATATATATATATATATATATATATACTCCGTGTAATTTTTATTCATATATATATATATATACCTGTAACTATGTAAAATACTTGAATAAGTGCAAACAAGCCAAAATAAATGAAGAAAAAATAATAAAAAATAACAAAAAATAATGGGAAATTGGGAATAACTTTGTTTTAGGTGTGGAAGGTCTAGGAAATGGTTGTTAAAGTATGGAGTTCTCATATTGACACAACACAAGTAAGCTTAGTATATAAGGTAAAATTGGCATAAAAGAGAGAAATTTTAGTTTCATCCACACAAGCTCTTTAAAAGATCCAAGAAACCCTCCAACAATTCTTACATGAAATCTAAAATCTAGGAAAAATAAAGTTGGATTGAGATTATACAAGAGGAATATTTGGGAAAATTAAAGAAAATAGATGTAATTTTAGGTGATTGGTAGTACACAGGTGTAATGAGTTGTTGGGCATAACTGACCTTATCACCATAAGGAGTAGCCCATGCCCAGAACGACTGACAATGGTGGAGGTGTAACTAGTGGTTGGAGCTCTATTTTTCGGTGAGGTCCATTTTATTCCAATTTTACATAATTTTGTAAAAATATAAAAATGCCTAAAAAATTATGAAAAAAAGTTATTCTTATATATTTTCATGTATATAATCTAGGAACAATATCATTTTATATAAATTTAATAGTGGCAATATATGTCCTTAAAAAATCGAAGAAATCGGGTAATTTTCGATATTAAAGTAAATATGGCCAATGACGTAATTCCTACTTCAAAATTTTTCTATAAACTACCTCAAGTTAGTATTAAATTGCTATATGAAAGTTTTTTTGTGAGACTCTTTTACAAATTTTTATGTGATTTGTGAGCCTTAAATTAGGTATTAAATGGTATTTTTAGTGAGAAATAACCTATTTCTTCTAATAACCTCACTTAGATTTTGATTTAGATCAATTAATGAAGTATTTATATTGTTCTAAGAAGGTTGGATTGACTAATAAAGTTAAGAGTTATGGAAAAATTGTGATTTAGCCTTAAAAAGTGAAGTTGATGACTATGTTGTTGGAATTGAAAATTTGATGAACTATGATGTAACGAATAAGGAGTTGGGAAGTGATGAAATGGAGGAAGGTTGTTTGAAGTGTTAATTATTGTTTTAAATTGATTCCATAATTGTAACTTGGAAAAAAAGTGAGTAAATTAACAAATGAGGGGAATATTGGTTAAAGGCAAAGGGTAACTCAAATGTTTTATGAATGAATTTTTGCACTAAAATGATACTCAAAGAGTGAGTCATAAGCAAAATTTATGAATAAAATGTGAAAAATAGAGGATTAAAAAGCTTAGTTAGATGTTGTTTTTCCTATTAGAAGATAGCTCAAAAGATAGTTTAGTAAGAAGCTTAAATTGAAGAAACATAGAAGCTATGTTAGAGGATAAAATTGATATTATGAATAACCTTTGTGAAGCTCAGATAGTAAATCAAAGGATTTTTGACTAAATAAAATTACTATAGAATCACTTAGAATCAAACTTAGAGGTCGAAGTAGAACCAACCGACGACGAATTAACAACCAACAAGCAAGTACTTAATTAGTATATGATTATATACACTCATGACTTGTAATTGATTGCAGAAGTACTTTCTCTTGCTATGTGAAGTTATAGAGGAGGAAGTTCCTGTTATTGAGTAAATTCAATTATATCGCTAGCTAGGTAAGTGGATTTACATGTATAGGATAATAAACTAATGACTAGCCAACTTAATTCTTATATAGACTAGTAAATTAGCAATATTTCATAATTTATTGACAAAATAAAATACTACATCGAGATAAATATCTAGGGATCACTAACGAGGACAAGTTAGCGAATAATTGAGTTCCAAGTAAGTGGATATTTATGTATGCTTGAGTAGATTTATGTCTAATCCTAACTTAGTGTACTTTATGATGATTTGGCTTAGCTGAACATTGATTGTAAATTGATGTGCTGTTTGATGAACCATATAGAGCTACTTGTTATAATTGTTGTTGATTAAATAGTCACATGATATTAAACTTGGTTGTTATGTTTGTACTGATGAATACATATGTGACATTTGTTGGAGTATGTGCTATCTTGGAAAAAAATCTAGGGGCTGACTCTCTCTCCTAGGGTGTTTACTTAAGTGAACTCGATACCGAGATCTTAAAACTGACAAAACTACAAAATAAAGGTTGGTTAACAAGTGATAAATAAGTCTGCTTGGATTTGCTTGGTTTTGCTTGGCATGTGATCAAATACATTCATGACATGGCACAAAAAAGACTTATAGGTCAAGTTTTCTGAAAACTAAGATATTGTTAAATTAGTTTTCATATGAAAAGCTAGGTTTATTAAGCGAACTACTTGATTTGTAAAAGTTGGGTTTTTAAGCATATAGGATTGCATTATATTTGCTGGGCCAGCTATATGTTGGATTTTCCAACCACTCTATGTGGTTATTGTTAGGTTAAAATGTTTACTAGGTTTCAAGATATATTATTCAGATGTCCGGTTTGAGTCGACTAAACTTGATAAGTTGCTAAGCTGAGTTAAGATATCGATATTAATGCATATCATGTGCATAAGGATGGCACATGTTTGTTACATTTACATTAATTACTTAGCTATGAAACCATAAGATAATGTGATTGTACCAACTGTTACGCCTCGAAGTGGCAGAGTCGTAACAGCCCCGCCGTGTAAATCATTCTAAGATAAAAGTTAGCCTTACAACTGCTATCTTAGACTTAATTTATACAAGGCATCCATGACTAATCCGTTTTAAAGTAAACAATTTGTAATTTAAATAAATCATTTACCTAAGAAAGTGAGAATATATATATATATATATATATTATAATTCAGTTATTACAATTAACGTTTATAATGTTTCACCGTAATATATTTCTTAGTTATTACGTAATTCATAAATAAAAAATTCTATGATAATAGTTTAGACCTTAAAAATATATATTTGTTCTTCAAATGTTTTTTCTCACTCCTTAGGATCTAGTAGTTGTTAGCTTCAAAGTAGTTGTAGGCCGCTTCTTAGCCAGCACTTGTACGACGTCTATAGGGATGTGAGCAACTACAACTCAGTAAGTTAGGATGGAGGACTTAAAACTACATCACAAACACAAACAAGGTTATCAACCAAATCATTGGGTGCAATGTATGTTTAAGTAAATGCCATCGCATAATGTTGTTTGGCCCGTCGTGAGATTAGAAAAATTACGCTCACTCTAATTCGGGTTGAGGAGTTATCATTAATGCAACAACTTACGACCAAACCTAGGCTTCTGCAATGGAGACACCGCTCTTCCCACGACTACCTTTGAACCATCGAGTTCACCTTTACTGTGACCTTTTTACCTGTTACTTAGTTTGACTAAGGATAAAGAAGGGACCCATTATGCTATTTAGTGCTATCCCTTTTGAAGGAGTCGGTATTTAGCCGGAGAATCTTAGGTTTCCCCTAATAGATTGCTATGCAGGTCTGATTTATGTTTACAAGTTATATCTTTGTTAAGTATAGTTTAGGGTGATCGATCACTTCATACAATGCAAGCCAGAACAACAAACTGAATCATAGCATCACTCATAATTAAGCACATGCATACAACCAATTATCTAACAAGTACAACTAAGTATAATCTCAAGCCTCCAAAATACAACAACGTATTAATCCCAACTTACCTTGACTCTTTACTCACTCACTCACTCAAGGTCCGACTCGCTCAGGCCATCACCGATCATTCCTATAACACAAACGTGGTTTCAGTTTTTTATATAGTTATTATATGTTAGTTTTATCATATAACGCTTATTGTTGTCTTTTGTTTAGGGTTTATATACCTAATTATCTAGATCTTAAGTCTTTTACAATTCTTCTTGACTCGTGTTAAGTTCTGTTTCAGTTTTCGCATCGATTTTTAAATTAGGTTTTTAACTTAGTTTTTGGTTAAAGATTTATATGTATACCCTAAGAAATCATTTTGACCCATAATGTGAAATTAATCGCATTATCTTCAGATATCCTGATTATCGTTTTTAGTCTCTAACTAGTGTTCTAGTTCGTGCGGTAAACCCGGATCCTAGTTTAATCATCGAATTCACCTCTATTATGAGAAAATCTTACATTTTTCATATAATTACCTTAATTTAAGTTTCCTATTAGATTTATTGTATATTTCTATTATTATTATAATATCAATTTTTATTCTAATATTTTTAATTTATAAAATTTCTAATAATTATGTATTATGTACTATTACTTATTATGTATATAATATACATCTAATATTTTTATCACTCTAATTACCATCTCCCAACATCAATTATCATTTTAAAATGTCTAAATTCATCTTAAATCAGATTTTATACCTAATTATCCTAATTTACAAAATTAACTCAAAATTTACTATTTTTCCCTATTACTTATTTACTACATAATTAACTTAATAATTACATCTAACACCCTAAATGCTACAAGTATCATATTTCATCAGATTTCAACATCCTAAAACATATAATTATTCACTAAATCAGTAATTAACTATTTAATTACTTAATTAACCCTAAATTACCCATTTTATGCCTCATTTTAAGGTTTAAAAATTATCTAAAAATTTCAAAAATTAATTTTTGAAAACGGGCTTCATAGCATTGTTCTATATCATCTAATTAGTCTACACAAAATTTTTGAGCTTAAAACTATACTCCTAAGGTTATTTATTTCTAAACAGAAACATGCTTGGTTTTGCATAATTTCTTAAGGACCATATATCAAAAGATATATTTTCATCAAAATAATATTTTTCTTAAAAAATACATACAAAAATATTTTAGAATAACAAGTTTCATAATTTTCTAAGAATATTTAATATTTTTACAAAATTAAACAAAATTGGGCTGAAAATCTAACTTACCAGTTTGGGTGGCTCTAGCCACATTTGGCCACTGTAGCCTTGTTGGCCAGTCTAGGCACTGCCACCATCGTGTGGTGGTGGTGGCCGTCTATTCTCAGGTACTCGTCTGGTGTTGGTTCCCCTTTAAGGCCCTAATTGTACAGATTTTTTGTAATTTTTCCTAAAACCCTAATTTACTCTCAATTTCGCCTCTCTCTATTTTTCTCACTCTCCAAACTGACCAAATGGGCTTCTAAAATTTTCTTGCTATTTATAGAGTTTTAGGAAAATTATTGTGCATTAATTTAATTACACAACTACCTTATCTTCTTTTAATTTGCTTTTTGTGTTGTTCTAATTTAATTGGCTAATTTTTTTCTTATTTTTCCCAGCTGCCACGACTCAAATCTGAATCATTCCTTATTTTTTCTGATTTTTATTTATTTTTCCTTAATTAATTATGAATTTTCTTTAATTATTTAGTATTATTTTAGCACATTTTGCGTATTTTAAGTAATTACGCATATTTCTACTTATATGTAAATTCATATATAGTGAAAATAAATATTCCAAAATATTTTTTAGGTCATTCTATGATTTTTAGTATAAATATAATTTATCTCTAGTGATTTGTTAATTATCGGAATGCATTTTACGCATTTTACGCATTTTCGATAAATAACGAGTAATATACTTAAAATTTGGAAGTTTTATATTATTTTATTTTATTGCTTATTTTCTTAAATTCGAACTTACGGGATCATTTTTATTAATATTTCTAGTTTTATTTTATAATTTAGGTTCGATCGGTTAAATTTTTCAACCGATAACCGATCGGAACCTCAAGTGGCTGGTTGTGGGGCTTACACCAACTACTTTAATGATGTGCTTGTCTTGTTATACTTATTGCTGTGTGTTTATTCACTCTTACTTAGCTCATAATAGCTGAAGGAACAAGTTTTTCTTATCTTCAGGTTATGGATAAATATATAAGAATGTATCAAAGTGATAAGGAGACTTCAAAAACTCTAGCTGAAGATGGGTTCTTGAAAAAAGTTATTGACTATAAAACATGATTTGAGTACATAAAGATAACTTTTTAGGAAAGTAGTTGATGTTACTTCACCAAAGGTTTAATATAGTCATGTTAGTCCAAAAACATATATTTATAGAAGAGTTACTATGCTGTATAGAAGTAAATAATTGTGATATTTTGAGTATGGCTCACTAATATAAAAGCTTTCGCTGTTGTTTGTCATATTTAATAAGAAATTATTTCAAAGTAGTTGTTTATGAAACAATAGAGTAGGTTGGATATAAATTATGCCTTATCTTTAACTTAAGAATGACAGTAACGAACAGTTTTCATGAATCAAGAGTTTGAAAAAAAAATTTAAACAGACATCTAGTATAGATTTTGAGCCCAATTTTCACATAAGCTTCATAATTAGTGCCTAACCTAATTATTTGAGTCCTAATCAATCATTTATCATTTCTAATCATATTCATAGGTTAAAAAATATTTAAGAACCAAATTTGAACCTTACCTTATGTGGCGTCAATCCTAGAGCTTTTAGGAGTTTTAAGGTACCTTCATGCTAATCATGTACTAACACTTTATTAGCTACTTCTAAGCATTTTCATGTGTAGTATTGAGTTAAGCTTACTAAGTAAAAACTCAAAAATAAGGTAAGAATCTTTAATAATAGGTTCAGCAAGGGGATGATGCATGCATTTTTACAATATGTTTTACAATTCTTTGAAGATATTATATAAGCTTTGATACTAATTACAATATCACTTACATACTGCATGTTAATAGTCTTGAACTTAGATTCTACATTCTAAATC
The DNA here is from genome assembly GCA_024138015.1 of Lumnitzera littorea. Taxonomy (NCBI): domain Eukaryota; kingdom Viridiplantae; phylum Streptophyta; class Magnoliopsida; order Myrtales; family Combretaceae; genus Lumnitzera; species Lumnitzera littorea. Next base: position 101,991,786 of record JAMXBB010000004.1, on the reverse strand, counting down.
TAAGTGTACATAAGAAAATATGCAAAGATCGAAACCCAATATAGGATTTTATGAGCAAAATCCTTGAATACAAGAAAACTAGATGAAATTGACATTACACTATCACTTGAAGAATTAAGTTTGGAGCTCCCTTTCCTTCCATGGTGGCAACCTTCATGATTTTTGTTTCCCTTGGATGTTATATGGTCAACTATGTGGCGGTCTTGGTATGGAAGTGTAGTGTTTTGGAGACTCAGAAAGTGGATTTTTGATGGTGGAAATGGCAAGGGAAGTGGTGGTGGAAGGTGGTGTTTTGGTTAGGACAAAACGAGGGTGGTTTAGAGAGTTTGCAAGTTGAAAGTGAGATGAAATTTGAAGAAAAGTAATGGATATGGGGGGTGGTGTTGCTGGCACTTTCATGAGGAAATGGGAAGGATTCAACTTTCAAATTTAGCCAAAAATGAGTGAAAAACAAATATTACAACTCATAGAAGTAATGTATTGTAAAACCTTAGCATAAAAAGGAAAGTTTTGCCTTAGTCAATGCATGCATGAGTCTTTTCATTCTTGAGACTCCACGTGTATTTTCTAGTTGAAAGTAGACTAATCTAGTAGGCTTTCAATAGATGTAACTAGATTAGTTTGGTTTAAAGGATGCATGTATACATGCATTGGTGGCACCATTATAACAATAGTTAGCACATTGTCTTGACTCAATCAATTTGGTTAAGACTGTTGGTTGATATAGTTTAATTAATCGACATTGTTTAGCAATTGGTATTATTTAAAGGCAATTAATTACAAAGTTTAGGGAAATTTAAGGTTTTTAGGTTGTTAAATTGAATTGTTTAATGTTCTTGGATAGTTTTTTGCTAGTTGGTTTTGGAATTATGATCAATTTTGGGTTGTTATATTTGACTAGGGCTTTAGACTTATTTTAGGTTTTGAAATTAATTTTAGGATTTCAATTTTAAATTTTTTTCATACATGAATAATGTCATATATATATGTATGTACGATGCAATTTATATGGGTAAGGAAAAATTATGATTTCATTGATTTTTTATTTTGATTGGTTTAATTAAATCAGTTTAACATCATATGGCATTTCGTATAATTAATGTACGTGACTAAATTTATTATATGTATATCCATAGATATAGGTGCTAACTTTATATGGGTAGGGGCAAAGTTATACTTTTATTGATTTATTACTTTAGTTGGTTTATTTTAACAATCATTGTTATTTAGGAATATCTTTCATCATTTTACATCGAATTTATGCAATTTTTGAAACTCAACTTAATGTTACTATTTAAGGGTTTTTTTTTTTACATTAATGCTTTAATTTTGGGGTTTTACGTCTTTATGGTTTAAGTTTTTGGGTTTTTATACAATTCGTGACTACGATATTTAATTATGTATATTTAGGATTTAGGGTTTTCATATGTTATTATAGTTTTCGAATTTTGTATTAAAGTTTTCAAGTTTGTTGTAAGGTTTCCTTTAAAATTTTTTATCAGTTTGAATTTCTTCGGTCTTGTTAAGCCTAGAAAATATCTATTAATGCTTAAATTTGATTCTATATCTAGAACTCAAAAGTTGCGAGATTTATAGGTTTTTCTCCTTGCAAAAATTTTCATCCTCAAAACTTGATTGTAACAGTTCCTTTTTCTTAGCATCCTTATGGTAACTTGCAGGAGCTCAATTCATAATTCCAAATTAAGTAGTTCACATGCAATCAACAAGCTTCTCAACAATACTTAACACATTGTACACCATTTTCAAAGCATCTTAAAAGGCTCATAAAATCCTTTCAAAATATATTGCACAGCTCATAGTTATACCTAATCTGTGGAGCTCCTTAGTAAGTTGCATGACCAACACCTCAAGTTGCCTCATTCTAAGGGCAAAAGGAAAACACATGCTTGTGATCTCTATAATTGCAACATACCATACTCTTCATGAGGCACTATTTGTCCCTACATTCAGTCTCCCTACAACAAAAGTACTTATTTTGCAACCATGGACAATTCTTCAAGTAGTGTTCTTGGCCATATTTCCATCATTCCGTGCTAAAGGGCTTCTTCATCATTAGTTCACTTATCTTCGACCCTGATTCTTCGATTATCCTTTCCCTTTGCAGTTCAGGTCATATTTTCATTGGAACTTTTTCCAAAAATCATTTAGGTGATAGGTTGAGGTAAGGTCCTTTATTGGAATTCCACCGTACTCTTGCACCATCTTATAGCATAGAAGTGCCATAGGTCAAGCTTAGGCTTTCTAGGATTTCATACCCTTAAAGTGATAGCCCGACTCAAGCTAGCCAATCCTCTACTTCATAGGGGTTATCCTTTTTTCCTATAAGGAAATTATTTGCCTAAACAAAGTGAGGAACGCCTTTTTCAATGGTATTGACTCCTTTGGAATATTCCAATTATGTATGCATCTATGATATAAAAACCCTTTAAAAGTCAAAGTTTGTAAGAGTTTAAGTAAATAATTGTTTTTTATCCTTAGGTTAAGTTCATGAGATTAATCTATAGTAAGATTAACTATATAAAACCAATATTCCATGGTTCGTAAGAACCATAGAGAATTGGCTCGCCTAGTAAACAATGAGATTAGGTAAGTAAATTACAAATAATTATATAAGTAATTTAAGTTCTAAAAGTACCATTTTGTACAGATTATTTTTCTATTTTTATTCCTCTACTTACTCTATAGGATGGCACACCTTGCACTCAAGTCCTAACTTAAATCCTAGCTTTTAGTTAACTTATAAAAAAAAAAAACTATAAGGGAGTAAGCTTCAACTAACTTAGTGAGCATTCCTCATACCATACAAACAAGTGTATTAATCAATCATATGCATGCAATAACCATATGCTCAAACTATTTATATATAGTCAGATGGGTAATTGTATATAACTCAAAATTATGCCCTTGAAGCTAAGTTGGAATTAATGGAACTATTAGTTCCAACTTCCAATCACTCTTGGCTACTAATGCAAATGTCGTGCTTGCACTCACTCTTCTTCTTTCCTCACTCATTTTTCTTTTATTTTATTAATTCACATAAAGCCAATTGTGTGTGTATGAGTGGCACATGCAATTTACTTACCTCTATGTAGTAGACTTAAGAATATGGCCTTTAGCTAGGCGGTCGGCTTCTTTAACACTTAGCGATCCTACGAGCTAGGGCAAGGCTATGTTGTACGAGTGCACCATATGAAAAACTATAATAATATATGATTCAACCTCCATAAGACCTTTCCTTCCTATATGCAAGATGTGATGGCCAATATATTGCAATGCAATCTCATGGTATATATGTCTATTTAATTATTAGGCTAGATATTGTTATGACCAAATTGATATCACACACAATCATAATATAAAATCAAAATGTATATATTGATGGAAGGTAATTTGGTATCATAATTTATAGTATCTTCACACGACATGTCACATATTTACAAATCACATGGATTCCTATAATCCTAGACACCCATGTTATTATCTTCAATTAAGTGTGACTAAAATTATAGGCAAAAGCATGTACAGTAATCATATAAATATTTACTTGATCATGATGCCTATGGGTTAGAATAATCCTTGGGTGCCCTAGGATTGATGTTAAGGTCGCCTAATAATAAAATAATAATTACATTATAGGTTTGTGGTAAAATTATCTAATTATCAAAGCTAAATTCACTATACTTCCCTATTATAACTAGTTTCGTATTATGGTGATAATTTTCTCATTTTAATTTCATTTTTTGCATTCTTATAGTTCATTTTTATAATTTTTAAACATGCTTTCATGTGGTAAGGCCTATTTTGACATGTGGGACTCGTAAGTTTAGAGAATTATGCATTTGTGAGCTTCCATGATTTTGTCGAGCTTATTTGTGGGCTTATGCTTATAGTTTCATTTCCTATACAAGTTCCTATTTTTTTTTCGATCTTTATTTTATATTTGGACTTGAAAAATTTAGAGGGTTTACTTATATTTTTGGTCAAACCAATTCATTATGTTTAATGGTTGAAATGGCAAGATTTATTGAGTTTAGGTTCTAAACTTAGGTTTGGGCTCACATTGGACTTTCCTAACCTTCTATTGGGTTTTGTGGGATTTCTAATTAGTATTTTTACCGAAGAATAAGCTATTGGTCAAAGAAGTTTTATGAGCTTTAGTTGAGTTTCCAAGGCTTAAATGTGGCTTTAGGCTCTGTTTTCCATTTAGGACTTTAGGTAAGTTTTTAACCTAATTTTTCCCCCTAAACCTTGATTAAGTTTTTTAAACATGATTGTAAGTAGAAAGTGAGAAATGGCCAGGCTTTATACCCATTTTAGGTTTAGCTTTGAGGGTGGTTTAGGGTAGATTTTGAGCTCGGTTTTCACATAAGCTTCTTAGTTAATGTCTAACCCATTTATTTTAGTCCTAATTAATCATTTATCATTTCTAATCAAATTTATTGTTTAAAAATATTTAAGACTCAGATTTAAATCTTACCCTTTAGGGCATTGGTCCTAGAGCTTTTAGGAGTTTTAGTGTGGCTTCATGCCAATCATGTAATAGCACTTTATTAGTTACATCTAAGCAACTCCATGTGTAGTGTTGAGTTAAGATCACTAAGTAAAAACTCAAAAATAAGGTTAGAACCTTCAACAATAGTTTCAACCAAGAGGAGGATGCATACATTTTAACAACTTGCTTTATTATTATTTGAAGATATTATACAAGCTTTGACACAAATTACAATATCACTTACATATTACATGTTAATAGCCTTGAACTTATATTCTACATTCTAAATCTAAGTGTAAATAGGAAATGTGTAAAGATCAAAATCCTAGTGTAAGATTTTACAAAAAAAAAAAAAAAAAAAAACCTAGAATACAAGAAAACTAGAGGAAGTTAACATTATAAAACCACTTAAAGATTTGAGCTTGGAGCTTCTTTTTCTTTCCTTGGTAGCAGCCTTTATGATTTTCCTTTCCCTCAAATATAGTATGGCCAATAACGTGGTGGTCTAGACATGGAAGTGTGGTGGTTTGGAGACTTAGAATGTGGATTTTTGATGGCAGAAATGGCAAGGGAAGTGCTAGTGGAAGGTGGTGTTTTGGTGGGTTGAAAATGAAGGTGGTTTGGAGAGAGTTTGCTGGTCGAAAGTGAGATGTAATTTAAAGAAAAAATAATCGACATTGGAAAGGAAAAGGGGGGGTTGGGGAGAGGGTGGTGTTGGTGTTATTAGCACTTTCATGGGAAAATGGGAAGGATTCAACTTTCAAAGTTAGCCAAAAATGGGCGAAAGGCAAGTACTACAACTCCTAAAAGTAATGCATTATAAAACCTTAGCTTAAAAAGGAAAGTTTTGCCTTGGTCAATGCACGAGTCTTTTCATTCTTAGGACTCCACATGTACTTTCTAGTTGAAAATGGACAAGTTTAGTTAGCTCTCAAAGTATTTAATTGGCTTGGTTTTGTTTGCTTGATTGCTTTTAATTTAATTGAAAGAATGCATATATGCATGCATTGGTAGTGTTACTATAGTGATAGTTAGGACATTGTCTTAACTCAATCAAGATGGTTGAGTTTGTTAGTTGATATAGTTTAATTAATTGGCACTATTTAGTAATTGGTATTGTTTATAGGCAATCAATTATGAAGTTTAGGGAATTTAAGGTTTTAAGGTTGTTAAATTGAATTGTTTAATGTTCTTGGATAGTTTTTTGCTAGTTGATTTAGGAATTATGGTCATTTTAGGGTTTTCATATTTAATTAGAGTTTTAGACTTATTTTAGAGTTTTCAAATTCATTTTAAGGTTTCAATTTTTAATTTTTTATCATATACGAATAAGGTTATGTCTATATACAATGTAATGCATATGCATAGGGAAAAATTATAATTTCATCAATTTTTTTTTATTTTAATTGCTTTAATTAATTCAATTTAACATGATACAATATTTTGTACATTTTACTATATGTGATTAAATTTCTATTATACATATAGGCGACACTCTCATGTAGGTAGGGGTAGAATAATAATTTTATTAATTTATTGCTTTAATTGGTTTAATTTAACCAATTGTTATTATTTAGGAATATCTTTCATCATTTAATATCAAATTTACGTGATTTACAAAACCCGATTTAAATGTTACTTTTTAAGGGTTTTATTTATGTTTAGGGTTTTACATTTCTAAGTTTTAGGTTTCACAGTTTTTATCATGGCCACGATTTATGATTAACATATATTTAGGGTTTATGGTTTTCTTATGCAATTATAGTTTTCGAATTTTATATTAAGCTCTTCAAGTTCATTTCAAGGTTTTGCTTAAAAAGAAGTCATTAGTTTTAATTCATTTGATCTCATTGGGCCTAGAGAATATTTATTGATACTCAAATTTGATTTTATATATAAAACACAAAATTTTTGGGGTTTTATATTTGGTATGTAGAAATGAATCTAAGACTAAATTGCAATTTTGGGTCCAACTCCCTTTCTTGTGTTTGGATGAATTTTAAGATACTAGAAGTGCAGTTCCTTAGGATTGCCAATTCTAATAATCCCATTCCACTTTAATTAATATGCAATTACATAATAACCCTATAACTAACTTGCATTTATATATAATAATAGAATTTTTTTATGGTTCTATTTATATTTTTTACAAGATGGATTCCGCCCTTCATCTAATTTTTGATTTGATGTTTATTAAATTTAAATAATTGAACTGGTTGTGTTTTCAATCGTTTAAATTTAGTGGACATTAAATCCAAGGTATAATAGAGGATGGGACTGGTCCCGTTAAGATAGAGTACGTGATCGTAGAAATTTCCAAAATAATATTATATATTATATAATAAAATAACCCTCGTTATTCTTTCCTTTAGCAATTTAAGGAAACCTGCGGAAGTATTTTTTATTTTGTATTATTTTTTTTTAAGTGCGGAAGCAACACTTTCCCTCGGCACTATTGAACAGCACCTCTGAAGCTCTGCGTCGACTTGGAATAAATGGATGTCTGGTGCCCGGGAAAAAAAAAATTAAACGATGAGATAAATATATACAAATTTTCTATTTGTAAATAAATAAACCAATTAATAAATATATATTATACGTTTGATGCTATAAATAAATCAATAAATGTGTATAGTTATTGTAACAATACACAGATTTTCTACTTGTAATATATTATATATAATATATATGTATATATACCACATGTATATAGGGTGTTTGTTATTATATTATATATATATATATATATATAGCATAAACATACACGTATACATATATCCATGAACTCAGGACAATTTTTTGTTCGATATTACTATATGCTCATTTTATTCTATTTTATTTTGAACGCAATATAATCAAACATATCTATAGAGTGGAATTAGTGATTTCTTTGGTCATTCCATTTAACGTGACATAAATTCAATTGCTTTATGGTTATCTACTAATTGAACTAATCTAGGAAGCTTTCACTATACTCTAAGCAAAGCAAAGAAATCTCATAGCCAAAATTATGAACAAAAACCTAAAAGAAGGGCTCCAAAGTAACGTGTTTAGAAACCCTTCATTTGAGCAACCACGACGAGTCTAAAGTCATTATCGTCGGTAACTTTAAATGACTTAACCTTTGCATTTAAAGGCTTGTCCCTTGTAGTTGCATGCTCTTTGGAATCATGGATTCTAATATGACAAGTGCGACTTAACTTTCATCTGATTCCAAGTGCGTAGACAGCTTTGCTTGCCAAATCTGGATGGAATAAGCCCGCCTGGAAGCTTGAACTCTCCAGATTGTATGTTATTATTCTTGTTGTCCGTTTCTTGTTATCGTGAATTGAGGTCGTCTCTGGTGTGTATGCACGTTATCTGGTTTTTCTTTGGTGTTTCCATGTGCTTATGGTGAGTATGTAGCATGTTAAATACTCACGGATCACGTTCAACCTTTTCTTTCTTCATGTGTTTCGATGTTCTTGTGATGTGAAGTTGTTTTATGATGTGTATGAATGTATGTATCCACTAATTATCAATGGTTTTTGCTTCTTCAAAGGTTTCGCTTTTCCATCCTCTATCATCCATACGTGATTACCCTCAAGTTGAATTGTCGTCTTGTTCGCCCCTGCAGATACTCAGCGAGTCATATTGCTTGAGATTTGATTCATTTTTCTTTCCTTTTCTGTCCCTTTCCCATTTCTATCTTGATGTTTCTTGGTTTTGATGCACCGGCCTAGACCTTGACATTTTTAAGGCTGATTTGAGGCTTATTGATGGCAGTATGTGCTGCATGACGTTGAAAACAGTGAACCTGAGCAACCAACCTCTGACATTGAATGACTAACATGTCCGCTTGTTTCATGGGTTCGATCCTCTGTGCTCTGAGTTTCAAAGGAGGGTCGGTTAGTCTTCTTCTTCTTCCTTTGGCGCTGCTTCTCCTCCTCCTCCTTAGATAACTACTTATCCTAACTTGTCAGTTCTTTTTCTTTATACATATTACTCTGGAAGTTTTCAATACAATCAATCATAAATTGCAGTTCAATTTCTTCAAAGGATCAACCCTGCTGTACAAGCACCGCCATCCTATTTCTCCTTAAAAATGTGCAAAGGCCCAAACACATTTGCCCGGAAAGATTTTCAATAATGGACAGCAATTTATTTGACTCAAAAACAGATCGATCTTCCTCTCTGTCAAATTACCGAATAAGCTCTTTCAGATAATTAAGGGGTTAATATGGTTTTAGGCTCTGATGAACCTTTTAACTCAGCTTTTACAGCAAATTGATAGCTTCCTCCTCCTCATTTAGGCACCAATTAGTCTGGATCCATTTTGGTTTATTGTCTAGCTGAATTAGAATATGCTAATTCTTCTGAATTGTTTCGTAAAAAATAGCAACATTTATCGTGGTCTTGACTCCTAGCCCAAATTTGATTCAGAACCAAACAATTGGTTGGTTTCTGAATGAAACTAGATCGATCTAATTTGATCAATAGTCATAGGTGATGAACACTAAACAGAGATTCTCATAGGCGTGCGTATATTGTGCCTCCTTTACTTGGTTATATGCATGTCCATCTAGTACTCAAGCAATAACAGAGCAAAAGAAGGTGCATATGAACCTTATGGCTTAATCTTCTTTTGATAAATGATCAGTGGATAAATGTATCTTCTAACTTAATCTCCTCCATGACATCAAGCATGCAGGTTCTTTTGTTTGTTTTCTTCCCGTTTGCCATGATAGCTTTGCCCATGACATCCTACAAATTATGCACAAAAAGGTAAGAGAACACCAATGAAAGAACTAGCACAATTTCCCATTAGGGATTAGTCTTACTCCAGCAACTTCGATTATTCACAAAGAGAAAGAGGTAATTTTTTTCCTTCTGAATATACATCTAGCATTTAGCACATCAAGGCTAGAGAATAAATCGAAAAGAGCTAATTACGAAATGGCCTCTCAAAGCTCAAATGATATAAATGAATAAAACGATCGCATCTCCTCGAAAGGCCAGAATGTTGTTGCCAAACTCAAGTGTTACATCAACGGATTCACCCGTTTTTGTAGGAAGAAACTAGGGAAGCAATTTTATGTATTATGTTAGCTGCTCTTCTATTATCACCACTATCTGTTGAATTTAGAGGAGAGGTCCACTCCTGGAAATCATGAAGACTGCCTGTGAAATCTGTAAAGAGTCCATCAACTCCCATCACTTTGATCCAATACTCATATTCTTGGTATGGATCTTGATGGAAGTTGAAGTGTAGAAATTGGTTCTCATTCCGAAAGGTATAGGGATGCACCTGTTTTAAAAATCAAGATACATTAGGCTTTGCACTTGCATAAAATTGAATATGAGAGAAATAACCACTTTATTCAATGTTAAAGAGACAGAACCAATGAAGAAATGCTGAATTTAGCAATATAAATCTTCATTTAGATATTTATTGCAGTGATGTGACCATGAGCATGTTACTAAGAAAAAGGAGCAGGCAAATTGGCTTCTTGTTATCAAGAGAAGCAGATAAGCATATACTATCCAATAGCATCTCCATTATCCTGGACGAAGATTCATTTTAAGTATCAGTTTACCTGTTTTCATTACAATAACTATTTAGAGTTGGCTAAATGCTGTGCACCTATTTAAAACCTGCAGAATCTCAATATAGTAAGCTTTTTCATATGCTTGAACTCATAATATAGATTTTATTTCCAAATACAGAACCATTCTTTTTTGCTAACACAACTGTTATATATGTGCAATCTTTTTTGAGGGAAGATTGAACTCCTAAAGTTGTCCTTTCAAAAATGTTGAGTGGGACTTTAAATTTCATAAGACTTACCTTCAGATGGATTTTGTGTTTACCTGGAGATTATGGGCATGAGCTCTAGAAACAAGATCTGTTGGTGTTTCAAGATAATTGTTCTTGACAGGAACCACAGTGTCCTTCCAAGGTCCAATGCCTACCACGTAATTTTTTATATAATTGAAGTATTTGTCTGAAGTGATTTCCCAGTACGACTGCATTCAAAATTTGGAAGTAGAGTTATGCTAGATCTCTTTTTATCATGGCAGGGTAACATATCTAATTTTCATTTAAAATTCAGCCATTGTGAATACATATACAAAAGTTTCCTGATGAAGGGAAAGTTGGCATACCTGATTAGTGTCCTGAGTTGGGACAGTAACATCATCGATCAAGAAGATTTTGGGCAAATCGGTTTGATTGGAAACATAGACAAGTGAAGTAGGAGCAAAGGACTGGATAAATGCCGGTTGTTTCAACCACTCTTCTGACATGTAGCTGCCCTTGTAACCATACTTCTTGAGTGTGTGCACAAACCTGTCCTCAAACCGCTGTCTGTGAGGCCACTTCACCTATAGGCAGCATAAGCCAAACGAAAAATGAGGTGTCACTTTGATTTTGTAAGAATGCTGACAGATTTAACCTTTAGAAGCCTTGTAACTGCCTACATATAATCTTTCCTCCTAAAAGTCTCATGGTTCTTAAACTTATAAAGCTACAAAAGTTTGGGCTAATTCTTGCCAAAAAGTTCAAGTTATGGAGAAGACAAATAGAATTATTACATAAAGCAATCGAGATGGACTTAGTACATCAATTGATAGCTTATATTGAGGGATCACTCACATGTTCGTTAATGAAGACTGGGTTCTTGATTTCTGGATATATCCCCACAACTCTAGGTGCATCTAGTGCAATTGCAATAAATGCTTCAAAACTAATTATCTTGAACATTCCTGAAATTCATTGCAAAAAAAATATAAATTTGATCATATTAGGTAGGCAAGGTACATATGAACAGATTCTATCTTAAGCACTGCACTAGATATTTATAATCTAAATCCTTCAAATCATCTAAGCAATTAATCATACATCAAAAATCTGTACTTTGTTCAGTGATAAAAATTTCACATGAATCATTATATTCATACACAATTTAGTCTATAAAACAAAGAAAATTCTATAATAATGTTGTGGTGGTGAAGGTGCTATCATAGAGAGGTTCAAAGTGAGTAACTAACCATTGTATCGTTGTTCACGGAATGGATATCTTTGTTTCACTCGTAATGTTTGTAGTTCTTTCCATGTAAAATCAACTGCACAAAATCAAAATGAAGTAAAATTTTTTGCTATTTAGTCTATAATGTGTGCCAAAAGAAAATTAACAATCTCAGAATGAATAATGTAAGAAAAGTATGGCCTAAGACAGCACCAGATTTATGGTTTAAATATTTCCAGCAAATGCATATGCAACATACGTGGACATATAAGGGGCAGAATAACCTCCACCAATATATCTACTCAGTTTAATAAGAAATAAGGCTAATGAAGGATTTCCAACTTCCATACCGCTAAAAAATCCAGTAGTGTTGACCCCTTGCACCAAATATGTTCTTTTACGATCAGCAAACTCCTTGTGTTGTGCAATGTCAGTAGTTTCATCAAGAGTTACATCATGAAAACATATAAGCACACCATCTTTCGATGATAAGATATCTGTTTCAATAAAGTCTGCACCCTCTTCAACTGCTCTCTGCAAACCGGCAAGCATCACATATTCAACTTAACCATGTGACCGCAAACTGATGGCATTTGAACAAAAGACATATAAAAGGACCAAAAATTCTCTCTACATTCTACTGATCGATCATATCATGATTATCAAGGACTTTAGAAAACAACAAGTGGAAAGATATACATATATATATTGGTGTGCCTATTTCTATCCATGCATATCAGCAGGACACCATTCAAGTGAACATGGTGATTATCCTATGTCAATTCTTAGCCAAAAGTTCCTCTCATCTTCAGCAGCACGTTGCATGGTTGGAAACAAAATGAATATCATATTGCTAACTAACATATTCTACTCTATACTCACCCAGTAAGCAGCAGCAGTTTCCTCAGGAAGCTCTCCATTCGAACCTCTATGTGCAATGTTATATGGGCGAGATGTCTGCAGGGGTTGTCTTACACCATTGCTTATTTTGCTAGGGAGTGGATAAAGTGGCCGGGCAATGGTTCCACCAAGCAAACACAAAGAAGAGAAGAGAATAAAGCCTGCATACACAATAGTCCAATGAATTATGATAAACACCATTCAAAACGCTGGATAAAAGCTGCAAAAACAAACAACCAGCAAGCTCCAACTTCCTCTTGAAACCGGATCTGGTCAAATTTGAGTAGAGGAATGCATGATGCCACTTCATGTTTAACCGAAAACCGTTAACAAGAGCAGAAATTACTTATTCAATAGACCAAATCCTTGGATATAATTTGTTAAAATTTCTACGAATTGAAAGGTTGAAGTATCAACACTAATGGAAACAAATGGAAAAGGAAATTGCAGAGAACTGCAGAACATGTAAATGAATAAGAAAGGTGTAAAATTTTCACTATTGAATTTCCAATCGTAGAAAACTTGAAATACATGATACCAACACAACCGATTAAAATAATAAAAAAATAATGAAATAAAAACCATTTTTCTACTAGATTAGATCTTTTTACCAGAGGCATAAAATTTATAAAACAACCAACAAAATTGAAAATAAAAAATAAACGAAAAGCAGCTTCATTAGTTAAAAGATTGAATATTTACTTACAATAATAAAAACCCATGTTTGACTCCTAGCTCAGCTGCTGCTGCTCTCTCTTTCGCCCCCTCTCTCTCTCAGAGAGAGAGAGATAGAATGTATGTATTATGTGAATTTTTTTTTTTCCCTCTTTTTCCCCTAAACTGACTTATTTATCTATGAGTCTTCCGGGTTGTGATGACTTCCATATCTGTATATCAGGGAGAGCGAGAGAGACAAGGGGAGAGAGAGAGAGAGAGAGAGAGAGAGAACAGTTGCTATAGTTAAGATGTTAATGGTACTGAGCATTTTTTGCTTGGATCCAATAGAATATGCTCCTTTTAGTTTATTTAGATTCCCATTTACATGGCATCGATTAATTGCTTTCTAATGTCAAAGATTTTAGCTATTATCGGCAAAGGAAAAAAAGTTTATATTTATTTTTAAGATTTGGAAGGTTTCATAACAAGACAAAATAAGATTCATTTTATAATATTTCCTTGAGATTAAAAATAAGATAAATTTACTTACGAACTATTCAAATTGTACTTAATATTTACTTAAATTGAATTTAAATATAGTTAACATAACAGGACAAGCTCAAATAAAGCTTTCATATAAGTCAAGTTGGAAGCGTGTTTAAAGTTTAAATTTATTTTAATTAAAAAATTATATAATTTAATAATCAAATCTAAATAAGCTTAATCAAATTTATTGAGCAACTCCATAGTTGAGAAATCTATCTAAGGTTAGATTTTAAATTTTCAAGTCGAGTAAGATCTAATGCTATGTCGTCTTGATTTAGTTCATTTGCCTACAAATTCTTATGAAAGATGTTTTATTACCAATTAATAATACTGATTTATATTTTCTTTATATTATTATTAAAATTGGGATGGAATTGAACGTCTAATTATATTTTAATATATATATTCTTAGTTTTTATGCATCTTGAATCTTTATATTAAAGAGGAAAGGGAATCATAGCCATTATTTACACATGGATTGTTGTTTACATAGAAAAGGAAAAACTCTACTAATTTCATAAACGCATTAAAACAAATATAAAAAAAAAAAATTAGATCATGGTACTTAGAAACTTATCAAAGTTTTAAAAAAAATTATATTTATATAATATTATGACAAAACAAAATCAATTATACTCTTTATAAGAGAATGAAGTTATAAAAATGAAAAATTCCTATATTTAGCCTGACCTTTTAATAAAGTTTTTGACAACATCTACTAATAATTTTTAACTTTTAAAATAAATAATTTTTAATTCCAATCCATAGTTTTTATTTTCCATGACGAAAGTTAAAATTAATAAAATTTTTATAGTCCCATCCAAAATCATAATTAACGCGTCTTGGAGTTGAACGTTTGTTTTGTGGCTCTAAAGGACGATCAAACAATGTTGGCAGTTGTACACGAAACATCTCTCTCCATCTGTGATTGACTCTACATGAAGAAGATAGTTAATGTTGTTTCATTTTATCGTATTCATCGATCTTGTTGCGTAGATGTCTTGTTTTCTCCAAAATCATGCGCTCTCGTATTCTGACCGACAGCTATACAGCGTACATTGCTGCAATCCCAAATATTTTAGGGTAACTTGTGATACAGTAGTTTTGTACGGGGGCAACATGGGTTATTTTTTCAATAAAAACATCATTCATATTTTGTAGTTATTTTTTATTGATAGTTAAGGAATTTATGGCACATTTTGATTGGTTGATTCAATAATTAAATAAATTAAGAAAATGAATATATTAAAAATTATTAAAAAATGCATTAAGTAGATATAAAAAGAAAAAAAATTAAAAAATAAAAAATATAAAAAACAAATAACTATCATTTCACTTGCCAACCACTCGAAAGCCAATGAGTGGTTGGTGACCATCAAAGGGATCACACGACTCTCTTTGGACAGTCACTGACAATGAAGTGGTAGTTACTTCTTTTTTTTTTTTATATTTACTTAATGTATTTTTAAATAATTTTAGTTATATTTATTTTTTTAATTTATTTAATTATTGAATTAGCCAATAAAAGTGTGCTATATATTCCTTCAATGTCATTAATAAAAAATTATAAAATATGGGTCCTATCTTTATTGAAAAAATAATTCAAATCATCTCTTTGCAAAATTATAATAATATATAGGTCATATATATGTATTTAACCTAATATCTTTTATTCATATATTGTATATTGGTTTTAACAATGTAAGTGTATTTTTATTTTACAAATCTTGAAAAATATTTTTTTGAATAAATTCAGATAATATTCAACTCTTTTTTTTCCCTAGTGTGAAAAATAAAATTATTTGCATCACCTTACAGTGACTTGGTTTGATTTAATTGATTTGACAAGTCTAACATGGTGTCTATAGGATCAAACTAGGTTTTCTAAGGTGGAATATACTATTTTTTTTTAAGAAAATGTATCAATTTATTAAACAAATAAATGTAGATAAAAAATAAAAGGAAAATTGTAAATAATTTTAAATTTTCAAAATTTAAAAATAAGGATAATTTTATTATTTTAAGAATAGATATAAATTACATCTTAATACTTTAATTGATTCCAATTCAATCTGATTCTGCTGCAGTTTAATTTTCTCAACTCTTATTTATGGATAAACCTTTCCGTTCGAGTCCAACATTTGTTACACGCCAATAATCGCCGTTCATCAACTTGGACAGAAATGGGATCTAATTAACTTAATCCTCATCTTTCAGTGAAATACAAAGTATCCGGCCACTAGACTGAAACGGTAAAACGGGAAAACAGTACGTAAAAGTAGTTTGAGAGTATCTTCTGCTCGTGCCTATTGTTCTCCATCTTTTTTTTTTTTTTTGTCTCATCGGCCTCTTTGCACATCATGACAAGACACCTAGACAATTATTGAGTATTTGATCTAAACTTGTTAGGAAACCAAAGTAGCAAAATTGGGCTGACTTTTTTTTTTTTTTTTTTATCTCTATACAAAAGCTTTATTTATTGGGAAATTTTATGATAATATTATATTATCATAATTGTAATGTCATGATAATTTATATTCAATTTTAATAAATAATGTCTATCAATGGTTTTATTATTATGATTAATGGACATGATTTATTGAAATCTAAAAAAAATAATAATAAAGCTATTAATAGCTTTTATTTTACCATTTATATCATGTTTCACTGGAATTGAGTATGATTTACTATAACGTTATGATAATATGTATTGCCATAAAAAGCCACTTATTTTGTTTTTCATTATTTTTCATAACTTAAACTTTATACAAGTGTTGTCAACCTTATTTGACCTAATCTAGCTATAAAATCTAATTGATTCACTAATTTGATTATTATTAATAGCGATCTTGGTTCAATCCAATTAACTTGGTTGGTCTAACCTAGTTCTTATAGGATCCAACCGGGTATTATGAGTTAGAATATTTTATTTCGTTTCTATTCTAATTCCACAGAATGTATTAATTTATTAAAAAAATAAATGTAGATAAAAAAGACAAAGATAAAATGTAAAATCTCTTATTTTCAAATCTAAAAAATACGAATAATTTTGTTGCCATATAAATAAATAAATATTACATTCCAACATTTTTATTAAGCTTAGCTCTATTCATTCCCTGTTTAACCCTAATTCAACCTTTAAACCCTTGACCCCTTCTTGTCTTTGGGTTAGCTTCTTAATTTGAGTTTGACAACATTGCTTTATAGGTGTAGAGATCACTCTAGCAACCTTAAGATGTTGCAATTACCTTTGGCTTTTATACATTATGCCTAGAAACAGAAAAGGAATGGAAGGGAAGGGAAAGAAAGTGAAGGAATGAACTAAAGGGTGTTCATGAGTGATCCTTGTACGGTGGTAAGATACCTGCAAAAGGCAACATTTAAGCTATGGGGATGTTGAAGTTGGTTTTGATATAGTTACTTTGATATTTAAGTCAAATAGATAATTGAGATAATATATATAGAGAAAATAAGTGTTTAGAATAAGAGAGTTTTGCTCCATTACCAAGTAGGCTTTGTGTGGTATTTACAAAAGGATTGATGGATTGGATAAGGAAGATAGTTAATGCGAAGAGGTGCTCTTCGACTCTAGGTTTTGCGAAGAGAATCCTTGTGAGTTATGAGCTTTTAACTTGCCATATTTGTCACGATTTTCTTATCGGTCTTCATTTGAGCCATAAGCTCAACATAGACGACTTGAAGTTAGGTCAAATGACCTGATGCCAAGCTGCATGACCTAAGATTGGGTTGGTTGACTTGGGCATAGAGGTCTATATTCTAGGTAGGTCAACAAGGCCAATCTTGTAGACTTAGGCTTGAGAGTCACGTCCAAAATAGCCTATTAATATAGAAAGGAAAGAAATTATAATTAAGTTTCCTTATTTAGATAATGAAGAAAGGAAAGTGGAAGGAATGTTTCTAATATGATTTTTTATTATATCAAAATATTATAAAAGTCCATATAACTTTTAAAGTGTGGCTTTATTTCAAGGTAAGATAGTAATTCTATGCTAATACCTTTGGATTATTTCTAAATTTAAAGAAAAAGTTTGATGAGTCAAGAATAAATTTTTCCTTTTAAATCTACTCTCTTTTCCTTTCCTTACTTTACCAATGAAATTGGGGTGAGTGTGAATTGGTTTTTGTATGGTTCAACCCCTACCAAATCAAACATAATATAATGGTTCTTTTTTTTTTTTTAAAAGTCATACCTAACATGAAGGTTTGATTTATAAATTTTTTGAGTCTAATTAAAATTGATTTAGTTTGGTTTGATTAATGGTTCGAACAATTTGTATGAAATTCATTTCTAATAATATATTTTCTTTTCCATTAAATTTTTATGTATTTATAGACATTTTTCATATGTAATGATACTTAACAAAACATTACACAAGATTTTAACAAATCCAACTTGATTGGATGAGATAAGGGACTTTGTTTTAACGAACAATAATAAGGAAGAAGAAGTTGATCTACTCATCTAAAAATAATATGAAGAAAAGAAAAAAGACATTCTAAAAACTGGAAAAGAGACAAGAGATACATAAAGAGTACAAAAGATAAACTTTTGATTTGAAAATATATAAGAAAAGGATTTTATTAAAGGAAAATTTAAATATATGAAATTTCATATTCAACCCACTCAATTTAATCTTAATAATTGATTCAAAAATAAAATAAAAATGAACAAGATATGAAAATTTGATAAAATCCATGAAGATTAACAAACAAAACAAATAAAAAAGCACAAAACAATTGCGTGGATTCTTTTGTTTAACCAACTAGTTAGGTTTGATTTGAAATGGTTTAGTTTGGCTTATTCCAATTTGCTTTCGTAAACAAACCAAATTGAATCATGAACTGTTATATATAATCAAACCAAACTATGAATTAAATTATTTATAAAAAAAATCGATTTTTCAATTTAATCCGATTCGATTTGTAATTTACAATTTTTTTCTGATCCCTAAATAAAACAACCATTCTTGAACATCTTACTATAACATGTGTCGAAAAAAGTTGGGATGACGTTTTCCATGAAACATATGCATCTTAAGACAAACTTTAAATCGGACTTTGCCTCTTCTATATCAAGAGAGAATTTAAACCTATAACATCTCTCCATTTTCCTTCGAGGAAAAGCGCACAATTATTCCTTTTCTTTCCCCCTTTCTTTATTTTTCTTGAAAATCATCTCTAACCACATATTAGAAGGATATTTATTAACATGTCCTTGTACAGGAGACATACAAGACCATATGAAGCATGTACAGCAATTTATGCATAGTCTTTCAAGAAAGATGAGATTTTTAAAATCTGAATTGAAGTTTTCTTCTTGTAGGGTAAAGAGAAAGTTCATAAGTTGAAATCCTTCCTCTCGATTTTTTTCGTTTTTTGACGTAAAAAAATTTTCATTCATTTTTTTCCCAAATAAAGTGGAAAAAAAAAAAAAAAACAAGATCACTTGTTTTGTTTCTATTTTTTTTTTCTTTTATTTCGTTTAAAATTCATTTTTTTCCACGCATATTGGAAGGACATTTATTAAAAACATGTCTGTATAAACGAAGGATATATTATCATATGAAGCTAATTAACATTTACAGCAATTAACACATTAAGTTTTTTATGTGAAACAAAAACTAATAACCGGAGCATATATCATTTTGTAACGTATATCAATGAGATTTACCCAGTCTCTCAATTTCAGATTAGACTGATATAAGACATAAGGGAATGATTTGAGAGAGCGCATGCCGGTGAAACAAAGAGATACCGGCGACGAAGCAGAAATCTATCTATCATGATCCATTAATGTAAACAACTTCGTGTTATCTGGTATTGGAAGATACATGACTGAAATTGCCAAAATGAAGATAATTTATGTAAATTACGGCCAGGGACGGGCACAGAATCGAAGAATTGGGAGGGCCGAATGTGTCTTATTCAATGCGTTATAGAATTATTTAGAAAAATGTCCACATACTGTGGAAACATGATATATTTTATATACAAAAAACACCATTAAGAAAAGGAATGCCATACTTTTGAATATTTCATAGAAATAAATTAATTTTTTTGAAAAGTTATAATAAGTATCTGAAATGGTTATAAGTATGGTAAGTTATAATTTTGAAATTCGATTCGAATAAATTCAAATATAAAATTTATTTGTTTTTATTAATAAAAAAAGAACATATCACCTACTTTAAAATTTACTTATACAACCGATACATTTTAAATTTTTAAATATCAACAAATGATCCATTTTTGTAATTATTATTAAAGAAGTATATATATTATAAGGGTGATAAAAGAAAAAGAAAAAATAGTTAGATATAATAAATTTGGAAAAGGAAAAGGAAAAGGAATTCCATGGTAGATCTGGAAACCGAACATCCCAATGCAACGAGGTTGCAAGCTCTAGCATTTATTAACACTTATTCCATAGGCGTGGGCATGGTCTGTTAGAACATGGCTCGTAGCATCAAACTCACATTTCGTAGGCGTGGGTCTCCATATGCCTGTTACTTTTTTTTTTTTTTTCTTTTTTCATTCAATCAATATATAGACTAGCCCATCCTTGATTACAACTATAGGATAATCCTACTATATAAGGTATCCACGTGGACTCTATTCTATCAGATTCAAGTAGTTTTTGTATTAGTAAAAAATGTTATAGAGTTACTCTTATAAGATAAGATATTAATATGGCATTAGAGTATCTTATACTTACCTTAAAAGTTGTACTCTCAAAAGTAACTAGAGTACATATTTGAGGATATCCTCTATTTACCTTATAATAATAATTGAATAATATTATATATTTTTAACTTTAAAGAAAATAATAATAAAAGCTCAACTTATAATAAAACCTTAATTCTAAACGTTCTTATATCTATTATCATGTCCTTCTTTCTTCTTCTTCATTTTTGTATATAAAACTTTCTCTCTTTTTGTTACTATCTTATTTTTACATTGTTTTTTTTCCTCTTTTACTAACCTTAATTTAGTAAGGTATTAAAAGCATCCTAGTTGATAGCTTCTTGTCCAATATATTTTACTATAGTTACTCAACATATGGTTTTTATATTTTGTGTATAACAATTTTCTAATTTGATAAACATTTTATTTTAATGATTTAAAAAAATATATATAAAAAGAAAAAATTTAGCATGATCTAACTAAGGTTGAATGTTTACAATTATATGAATATTATTTATTCTTCCCACCAAAGTTTTTTTATCGTCATAATTAAATGTGCTGCAAATATAAAAACCTTTTAAATTATTATTATTATTTTGTCCATTAGTGTAGTTAAGATTTGATATTGATTATGTGTCTATACAATATTTCAAAAGAAGATAAAGTTAAAAAAAATATATATATAGGTGTTATGAGGTACCTTGTATTTTATAGAATTTGTAGGGTACATGATAGTTTCAAGGTATTATAAAATAGGTTTTGAGTACAAAAATTTTAGAACTTATATCTATAGGATAAGGTATAAATAAAGTATTATATTCTACTCATTTTATATGCGTTCACCCTTAATTACGATATATTAATTAATCTCAGCTATTTGTTTCATACTTATCAATTGAACAACTCTGAGAAATTTATTCACGATGGGCTATGATTTTCAAGAAATGATTCATTAGATAATGAATATTACGAGTATGTATACATGATGTATAACTATCAATTATATTTAAATATACAGTAGTAATAATGATAGTGATAGTGGTGGTTTTTAAAAAAACTAATATCTATATTATGACATGTCTAAACATAATTAGTTATTACATATCACATTTACATACATGTATATATATTATATATATATATGTGGTGGATAATAACTACTGAAATCAAGAAAAAAGAGAGAGGAAAAACTAGTAATAAAAAACTCTAGAAATAATACATCTTAGCATGCTCCTATTACCAGATATAGGGTTTCCACTCAACGAGGCGAGTTCTATGTATTAATTTTTAGGTTGGGTAAAACTATAAAATCAATAACTTTTTTTTTAAAGGAAAAGCCCTACATTTTTTAAGGTTAGTTTTAAAAAGCTTTTAGAGTATAGTAATCATAGAGACTTACTCCCCATTATGTCACCATTGATACAAAATTTAGTTGTCAATTATGCATGCAAAACAACTTCTAGGAGCTCTACAACCATCAAGTTTACAACCATCATCAAATTATGTAATCATATATGATCCAACTATGATGATCAAATAAATTAAGGACATGTCTTTAGGTTTAGGGCAAATGCATCGATAAACCTTAGTTTAACCTTGACAAGTTACTATCTAATACATCCCCCATTGAAGAGCTACATATCCAAGGTTGACCACATCATCACTTTTTTATCAAGGAGTAGCTACGATCCGAATTTACTTTATTCAATCCTTCTATGAGCTAGCGTGGTACTTCCCCATCAAGGAGCCATGTATCTAGGGTTGAGCACACCATCACTCTTTCATCAAGGTGTGGCCATAGTCTCAATTGGGTCAGTGTTAAGTATGCCCAAGCTTGACAATAGCAATTGAGGTTTTTCTTTATCTTGCCTTTTACTTTGTAATATGCCTACTATTGTATTTGGGTGAATCAAATTTCAGCACCAAGCCATGATTAGCTCAAGTAAAGTTCCCTTGGTCATTAAGAGGATATGTGAAATCCTTAGAAGGGGGGAAGGTGGGATTTTTTCCTTTAACATCCTTGCGGCATTATGCTTACATACATGTTAGATTATAGAATCCGATTTTTGGCATTGGATTCCCTTAAGAAAGGGAGAGAGCAAAACCACTCTTTAGAAAGATTAACTTTTCCCCTAAGTTGTAGGGGTCCCAATAGGAAGTTGAAGGTGATCAATAGGAATTCTCTCTATAACTTTAGAGTATAGGCATAGGAGCAATAAACAATAGATTGAAGAGGTACATCATAAGAAAGCCTAAAATAATAAGAAAGGGAGAAGGAAAGCAAAAGAAAGCTTACATTAGCTCAAGGGAGGGAGCTTCTTCACCACTCCCCCCATCAAAGGTAAAGAAAAAGGGTACCTCACTCTTCCCTTGATCAAAGGCAATGATGGAATCCATTTCTTCCACTTATTGGAAGGGAAACAAATAAAAAGTACATTCAAGAAAAAATTAGACAATTTTGATATGTTCAATAAGTCACTATTAAGGGTAAAAAGAAAAAAGATAAAGAGGTCCAAAATAAACAAAAAGAAGAGTTTTAAGCATTAAAGCTCGTTTATCCATATATCATCTAGTCTAACATAGAAAATGAATAAATAGGGGTTACTATCATTCCAATTACCATTACAAAAGTAATTTATATTTTTTAATTCTTTTTTGAATTGATAAGAAAAAGACTATCAACTCGACAAAAAAACCACTCCTTACCTAGTAATGCAAGAGAGGCTATCGAAAAGCTACTGAAACTCATAAATATTGAACCTCATAAATTTTTGTTACATTGGGATTGCTATTCCATTTCATCAAGATCAAAAAGTGTGGCACCAATAAATTCATGAGATATTATTTGTAATATATAAGGGCTCCATTAAGTCTATTAGGCACAAATTCGATTAATTATGTATGAAAGACATATGAGATACATGAAATATGCTCTCTTGTTTAATAGTTGCTTGCTCTTTCTAAGGAAATTGCATTCAAGTTTGAGGGAGAGTGACGTAAGGGTTATAATTGATCTACTTGCTCAAGTGTGGAAAAGCCTCTCAATTGTTGCCTAGTTCAGGATTATGTAGTAAACACTACTTCTTAGACAATTGTTTCCATCCAAAGGAAAATCAGCAACCATCTTTTCATGATGATCCAAATAAGCTAGAAACAAAGGATCATTATATGAAGAATCAACATTAATTTGCAATAAATAAATGTTATAGCATGGAGAATTTATGTTTAAAGATATCATCAATGATAACCTCATTATTCGAATAGATGGGAATTTAATATCGACTAGAAAAGCCTCAAAACATTGAGCTTAAAGTAACAAATAAAGGAATTTATTGATATCCACAATCTATTTTTATGATCACGATATGTTAATAATGCTATATTCCATTATCACAGGATCAATTTCCCATAGTAAACATGGGGCTTGAAATTTTAGAGAAGATAGTTAAGGACTATGGCTGCTAGTAGAATGAAATGTCTAAAAGCATACTTATGCGAGAATATAACATTTTGGATACCTTCAAGTATTGCGTACCAAGAGAAAGCTTACGGTTTGCCTGGTTTATATCTTTCTCAAGCAAATCATTCAATGAAATGATAATCTCATTACAGAGATGAAGAATATCCTACAAGGGATGGACAAATAATGCACAAAAATATGAAATATATGTTTCTATCATTTAATACCTTAAGAAGTCACATGATATGGAAGTTTAACAACTCTCTTATGACAGAAATAGAACACAACAACGGGAAAATCACTTGCATAAGTTCATTACACAAACTCAGAAAACCATGTTGCAACTTGAGCAACTTAATTGAAATAACTAGATGAAATCTCTAGCATCTACCTACTGGGCTATTGGACTAATGGTAATGTGCCTTATAGGATATGGTGACTGTAGACCATCACCATGCTTGACAAATTCATCCGGGTTGAGAACTACACCATGACAAAAGCAGACAATGAACATGGTCCCTCCTCTGCCTTCAAAAAGAATTCCTTCAATAGTTTTTCCATCATTCCTAGTGGTTCTTGTAGTCCTCTTAAGGGAATTTCCATCTTCATTATTTCCATTCACAGTTATTGGTGTCATGTTTGTAGTATTATGTCCACTAGGCAAACCCATTACTTCTACAAAAAACCAGAGAGAGAGAGAGAGAGGGAGAGAGAGTAAATTGTGGATGAGAGAAACAATGTTGACATGACTAAAGATTGTTAGTACCACTTATATATAAAATTTAATGATACTTGATAAACATAAACATATTGCCTTAGTTGAAAAATGCACCACACTGTATTGTTGTAACGTCTTCTACAAATTTTCTAACGTATTTGTAACGCTTATATTTAAACTCTTCTAGAAGGCCTTCACATTTTTTATAATGGAATAGAGCTTACTTTTTATTCTCTTTTTGGTATTGTCATTATCCTTTTAGACCACGTTTGCTATGCGGAAATGGTCTGGAATGAAATTAGGCTGGAATCATTAATCCTTTTCTATGTTTGGAAATACTCAAGGAATGAAATAGAATAATATTAAATATATAAATAGTATTAATTTTTGGAAATATCCTTAATTATTATATGTCATAATTTATTTGAAGGTTAAATAAGTAATTTTCACTCAATGTAACTAATGAGAATGTAATGAAGTCGCAATTCTATCCTGTCAAAGGTGGAATCGCATTCTCCCTTAAAGGTAAAGTCACGATTTCTCTATAGAATCGCGACTTTGCCTTCAAATTACACTTCTAAACATAAGATAAGGAAATGTAATGAAACTTGAAATCATGATTCTATTTCGGTCTATTCTCGTGTAACAAACGTGCCATTACATATTTATCTAACAAGGGATATAATTTGACGAGTTATTATAGAGTACCTAACTTGCCCAATTCTATAAAAATTATTCTATAGGGTTTTTATTGAGTTTTGCAATATGACCTAAAACCTTATAAGGTTTAAGGTTAATTTTTGGGATTAAAAAAAACCCGATGGGAATGGGACCTAGTAAGAAATAATAAATTATTTTCATCGACTTTATTTTATATATATGTATATATATTTTTGTTAAAAAGATTAACAAGTATATTAAGCTTTGTTTCTAAAAATCCTTTAACAACATATTTATAATAACTTGAAAAATCAAAAGCAAAATAACATACTTCATATTATCAAAATGAGGTGGTTCACATATCGAGTCTATGATGATTTAAGGCAAATTTTAGCAATGGGAGGAAAAACGTTATAAGGTTATAAGAAATTTGAAACCCTTTAGAAGCGAGTTTTGGAAATAGGAGTAAAAACTCTACGAAGTTTTGACAAGGTTATGGGAAATATTAAATCCAATAGAAGCAGGTTAAGTACTATAAAACCCATCTCTGATATCTAAGGCATAAAATGCGAATTGGTAATTATTGAATTTAACCCAGAACCATCTTACATAAATGTAATTGCTTAAACTTATATGTCAATATAAGCTTTTATATTTTACAATTTTAACACTTCTTATTACCTTTTAGCTTGAACATTTACTATGTCTCATTGCATGGAAACAACTAAATAGGGGGTTAATTGACATTGTGGGAAATTGAACCATTTAGAATGCAGCGTAAATGGTTTTGACAACTAGGATTTCTCTTTTACGCAGGCAAAAATTTCCATTAGAGATGTCTTGATTACAGTGCATCATAACTTAGGCCATTCATCCTTATAGACTATTTTGAGACTAAAGGAAGGAAATAAAGAAGAAGTTGAAATTTTTTAAATAAGGAAATAAAGCAAAGCTAGAAACACAAAACTAATGATAAGTATATAGCGATTTGAGATGAATGCAAGGGTTGACAAGAAGTTTTTCTGTTTGTAGTATATCCAAATTATCAGTTATGACATGGACGATAAAGAAATGAAGAAAATATGAATAAAATTTGTCTAACTCATTATGAAGGCTACTCTTTATTTTGATGGAGTTATGTTGATCCAAGTTTATGCTTAATTGTAAGTTTCAACAAGTTAACGGTATGTTTGGTTACTTTGTTGGAGAAGAATGGAATATTCTTTCCTCGCTTATAAAGCTATTACTGCATTTGATGGCCAAATGCTTTTCCACGAAAATCCTTTTACTATCAAATAAGAAATTACAATTCCTTCTTAAGTGGCACAATGTATAGTGTGAAAACACAACATATGTGGGGAAAAAATATTTTGTACTAATTGACAACTACCAATTACATTATCATATCGGATTATCTATATGCCTAAAACTCTATAATTACTAAGGAAATATAGTAAATTTGAGAAGAAAAGATACATGAAACAAAATAAACAAAAATACACTTTCTTGAGCTAACAAATTTTTGATAGCTTGATATCTTATATAGACGCACAAATTTTACCTCTACCAAATGGCAAAGTATTTGTACTAGACTAAGGTAGAATTAAATCAATCCTTAATTAACATATTTACAGGTCTCGTAACTCTCCATATGTGAAAATATATGACCCTTTAAAGTTAAACTTAAAATCTAGTTTGCATATGGTCTTGGAGCTTTTTGATTTTGATTTTGTAAGCTTTTAATCACTCTCAAATTTTAACTAGCTTTTGATAGTCTCTTACTTTTGACCCCCTTTACTGTTTATGCTTTTGACCTACATTTGGTTTCTCTGTTTGGATTTTGTTCGATTTAATCACTCCATAAAGCTTTTTGTTGTAAATAAATGATCTTACTAAGTCTCTTGTACATCAACAAGGCTCTTCTTTGGCCTTTATCTACATATTTCATATTCTAACCATGAGATCTTAGCCTAAGGAACATGCCATAAACTATGGCATAGATATATTAATTTTTTAATACATTCCTATTCTAAAACCAATATCAATCTAAGTATAATCAAATGAAGTAATAACTATTACTTCTCTATTTGGTTATTTACTAATTATGATTCTATTCTTACTTTAATTTATTCTGTTAACCATGTAGTAGAGATTGATACATTGTATCATGAATCTAAGTCAAGAAGAAGACTCTGTGTCTTTTAATAATGGACTAATGGCCTCTTGCCATTTGGTAAATCAGTTAGAGATTTAGGAGTATAAATAGTGAGTTAATAAGCAGTAAGGACTATTCTCACACATTTTTCTTTGCAGATCAGCTTGTTAGAAGCTCTAAGCTCTATGCTTAAGAGCATTTCAATTTGGAATCTGTCTTAATATCTCCGAGTTATTGTTTGTAATTAATCTTTTCTTCTACAAAATCTAAATTTTCCTTCTCGATTTATAATAATAGGATCAACCTATTGAATTTAATGGAAAGAAATATGATAAGAATGAAAGTGTAAATGGATCCATGAGAACAATATGTTTGGTGGCAATAGTAGTGACAAAGGTGGTGCAATAGCAATAGTGACAAAAAAGTAATATGATGATGGTGAGGCAGTATAGGGATAATGGCATTGGTGGCAACTAATAGTAATGTAGTGGTGATGTGAAGGTGGTAAGTTGGTAGAGATTAGTGGTGATATGGTAGCAATAGTGATAATGCTTTAGTGGCAATAGCAACCTTGATGATATAGGAAGTTTTAATGTAAGGGTCATAATAATGGGGAAGGAGAGTAGTGACGGTGGTGGAAGACATCAGAAGAACCTAATTTATATCGTATTGAGAGTAATATACATGTATATATATGGTACTTACTTTAAAGGCCGTCTATCAAAAGGAAAAGAAAAGAAAAAAATGAAGCTATGCCCATTAAAGAGTAGTCACAACATACTATATTTCTCAATAATGGTGAAATCAAAGAATAACATTGCTGATAATTAATCATATAAGGCTTATAAGAATAATAATGAAAAGCCTAAAAGATATTATCACACTTCAACCAAAGGGATGTATTTGAAGTTCTTGAGGAGTTAAAGGTATGCAAAGAAGCATAATAACCAAAAGAACATGATAGTCATAGAAGGTATGAATAACACTTGCTCAAGTGGTTACATGTGAATTATAAGAATCTTGTAACTTTTGAATATGTTTTTATAGTTTGTCTTTGAAGAGTGCTATTTCAATAGTTAGGTCTTTGACTCAATTTAATTTCATTGATCAATTTCTTAGACTAGTGAGAGGATCCAAGGATCTAACCCCAATTTCAAGGATGTCTTAGGAAATCTAGCTTGGTACGCTTATAATAGGAATCATTGGATTAGTTCATCTACTCTTAGCTTTCTCGGTTATCTTATGTGAGGAGAAAAGCCTTTCAACAAGCCTTTATTCTTATAAGCTTATTTATAAGCCATTAAGCTTCTAACTAAGTTCTGGGCCTCTTTATGAAGTACTAGATTTTGGCTAAGCCTATCCACCATTAGAATCCTAAAAGAGTTATTAAAGGATTTAGAAGGCTTCATATCATCATTGATCATTAGAAGCAACATCATCAATAAGTTATCTCATCTCATCTCCGGAGTAATCCAACGACTAAGATTGAGCACCAACATTTATATATAAAGGATTCTTCCTCCTCATTTGCAAATTCAAAATATTATCAAGAATTAAGGAATGTTAGCATTGCTCTAAGAAGGTCAAACACCAAATCAATCATGAACAGATGGAGAATGCAAGAATACTTGATTTAATCTATTGTGATACAAGAGTTCTTGAGAAATCGAGTTTTCCTGTTCCCCCTTACATGCCTCTTTCCAACAACATTTTCCGTGTGCATCAACTAGAGACTTCTCCAGGTTGACTAGTATGCATTTGGCATGTGATCAAGTATTTGCAACAACATTACTTAGGAGTAATAATGATAATAATAGGAATGACAATAATGCAAAATAATATTATCTATAATAATAGTAGTACTAGATATCAATGATAAAGATAAAATGATATAAAGAATTATGAAACATATACATGTGTGATGGATTTGGAAGTGACAAATAAGTAAATAATATAACAAAGACAATATGTAACAATAGACCTAAGAATAATATTCAAAACTAACATAAAATACGCATATATGTATAATTAGTAATCAACATAAAACAAAATATGTAAGTGCTCAAAGTCATAATAATAATAATGTTATTCATAGCTTCTCATGTTAATGATAATAGCACATGAAGAGCAGAAATAATAAGAAGCCTAGCTTTGATCGCTTGAATGAGGCTTCGTTTGACTTAGGAATCTAAAAGTACAATACTTATAATTGCATAGGAGATGTTATAATGGAATAATAGTTAGAGACTACTAGAAACCAAATAAGGTTGTAATAGCTTTAGACATGTCTATTTGAAGAGAACTTGTCACGCCTTGAAGCAGTAAAATTACAACAGTCTTGTTGTGCAAATTATTTTAGGATAGAAGCTGATTTTACAGTCGCCATCTTAATCCTTGATCTTATAGCCGCTATCTTAGACCTGATTTATATAAAGCATCATTGATTAACTCACTTCAAAGTAAATAGTTCATAAATTAAACAAGTTATTTACCTAAGAAAGTATAAAAAAATATATGCTAAGATTTAAATATTAAAATTAATGTTTACATGATTTTGTAGCATTATATTATCTAAGTGATACTTTATTTAAAAATGGAAGATTCTAAAGTAAGAACTAAAACTTTAGAAATACAATTGTTTATCAGTTTTATTTCCTCACTCCCCAGGATCCAGTAGTTGCAAGCTTTAGGACAGTTATATGGCTACTTCTTAGCTAATACCTGCAACAATATCTATAGGGAAGTGAGCAATCAATTGTTCAGTAAGTTGGGACAGAAATTTAAAACTACATATTAAGCACAAATAAGGTTATCAACTTGTTATTTTAATGTAACACAACAAACGAATGCTATTACATGACGTTATCTAGTCCCTCGTAAGATTAGAGATATTATACATGCTCTAATTCGGGTTGAGGAGTTTAGCGCACATATCAACAGCTTACAACTAAACCTAGGCTTGTGCAATGGAGACATAACTCCTCTTATGATTACCTCCGAAACATTGACTTCACCTTTGTTGCGACCTCCTCTCTTGTCATTTAGTTCAACTAAGGATGAAGAAATGATCAATTATGCCATTTACTACTATCCCTTTTGAAAAGGTCGATATTTGACTAGAGAATCCTCAATGTTTTCCTAAACGAGTTGAAATACTTGTCCTATTAATTTTACAAGCCGTATATTATTAAGTTCGGTTAAGGTGATCAATCCGTATCACACAATACATAACAATTACAAACCAATATAATAAGCCAAGAGTATACTGTACATTCAAGAACATGCACACACAGGCATGCGCACAATCATTCTATCTATATGTACAAACAAGTATAATTTTAAGCTTCCGAGTACTTTAAAACAGTTCTCCAAAATACAAAGACGTATTAATCCCAAGCTTACCTAAAGCCCTCGATTTACTCACTTAATTCGCTGTAGGTTAACTCGTCTCCGTGTATTCTATAATATAAATACTTCTTTAGTATTTATATTTTATACCCTCCAGTATATGTATATATATTATTTATTATCGATCTATTTTAGGTTAATTTCTGATTTGAATTCTAAATCCGTTTTCGATTTAGGTTCTAATTTAGTTTTTTATTACATGTGTTATACATGAACTTTAAGAACTCATTTTGAACTATTATGCGAAATTAATCATATTACACTTGAGTATCTTAAATCTCGTATTTAACTTCTAACCATTATTTCAACTCATACGGTATACCATATTTTTAATTTAACTATTGAATTTATTCTTAGTGTGAGAAAAATTTACATTTTTCATATAATTACCTAAATTTATATTTCATATTAGATTTATTATATATTATATATTATTATTATTATTATTGATTTTGACCTATTATTTTCTATTCATTAATTTCTTATATTTGCATATTACCCATTATTACCTAATATGTACATAATATGCATATCTAACATTTTCAATACGTCAAATATCATCTCTTATCACTAAATAATATATCATGAGGTCTAATTATAACTTAAGTCAGAATTTGCACCTAATTAACCTTAAATTAAAAATTCAACTTAAATATACCCCTTTACCTACATATTTATTGGGATAGAGCTATTAGAAGTATTTAAACTTTTATATTTTTTCATTTTAGTATTTAAACTTTAAATTTATTCATTTTAGTACCCAAGCTTTTTAAATAAGATAAATTAGATTTTCTGTTATAACGGTTATCATAAATAATACTTATTTGTTTCATTTTAAAAAGTTGAAATACTAAATAAAATAAAAAATAAAGTTTGATTACTAAAATGGAAATAAAATGAAAGTTGATATATTTATATTATTATTCTATCATTTTATAATAACAAACGTTATAACCAATTTGTTTTACCGAAAAAGTTAGAATATTAAAATAAACAAGTTTAAAGTTTAGATATTAAAAAGAAAAAAAATGAAAATTTAGATACTCGTACTAACTTTATCCCCATATTTATTACATATTATGCATAATATATACATCTCACATCTCAAACTTCACAAATATCATTCTACATTAGCAAATAACATCATAAGGTATCTAATTACATGATAAATCAATATTTATACTAAATTAACATTAAATCACTAAATTAAGCCTATAGATTGTTTGTTATGCATGATTTTAGGGCTTAAAAAATAAGTGAAAATTTAGAAAATTAAATTTAAGAAAAACTCTTCATATCACTGTAATATATATCCTAAATAAACTAAATAAAAATTTTGAAGTCAAAATTACATTATTAAGATAATTTAGATCTAAATCGAAAATTAGCTCGGTTTAATCATTTCTTATAAACAATATATCCTGAGGCCTACATTTATTAAATTGACATTTTCCCCTAAATTTGTATACCAAAATATCCAAGAATACCAAATTTCATAGTTTTTCAAACTTATTTGATATTTTTAAGAAATTAAACATATTCGGAAAGGAACTCGAAACTCATTATTTGATCAACTTCTAGTCACTAGTGGTGGCTCCACTCTTATTGGAAGGTCTAGGCATGGGGTCTATTATCTGGTGGTGGTAGCTGTTCCTCTCCAGGTGATCATCGGGTGCAGGTATCTTTCTAATGCGTTAATTACACATTATTTTTCTTATTTTTCCTAAAAATACTCTCTCTTCTATTTTTAATCTCTCTCAATTTTTTTTGATTCAGTAAATGTCCAAACTGAATTTTAGAAAGGGAGTTAGGTATTTATAGAAGAGGTTTAAGGTTTCATTTGCAATTTAACTTGGACAAGTGTCCCTTATATCTCTCTTTTTCACTTTCAATTTGTCCAAATTTTATTGGCTAACTTTTTTTTCTTCAATATTAGCTTGTCACACCTAATTTTGGAATTATCTATATTTTCCCTTAATTTTCTCGATTTTTCTTTAATTAATTAGCATTATTTTGATATCTTTCAATTATTTTAAGTAATTTCGGCTATTTTTATCTACAAGTAAATACATATATGGTATAAGTAAATACTCATAAATATTATTTAAATTATTTTATGATTTTTAGTATTCATATAATTCATCTCTATCGATTCGTTAATTATTAGAACTTGTTTTACACATTTATAATAAATAACGGCTAATACACATATAATTTAATATTATAATTTTTGATTAGTTAATTACTCATTTTTTTAAATCCAAATTCACACGATCACTTTTATTAATATTTCCAACTTTGTTGTAAAATTTGGGGTCAATCAAATAATTAACATGATCACTCTAAATTTTACAAACCATTTCTAAACCAACCCATCATGACTTTGATCTCCAATTTTTGTATGACCTCACAGAATCTCTAAATAACCTTAAGAAGAATCAAAAGTTGAAAATAGGAGTAGTTAAAAGTGATTGGTAAAAGTGCACTATGGGATTGAATTTTAGTCATGACTTCATAAGATATATAGAAAGAAAAAGATGATTGAATATCTAGGTTAACTACGAGAATATGTGAATATTGATTGAGGATATAGAGAATTTAGGAAATGGACTTATATAAGATAGGATTTATCATATCATAGAATAGTCATGAGGAATTTGATTTAAACCTTAGAGTGAAGTTGAATTATATTGGAATGATAAAAGAAGTAGATGGTGATGGGAGCTTATGAAATCAAGAAATTTATACATAAGGAAGTAATAGTGTGATTGAAGATTTGTAGATCATTTGAAAAGGTATTAAGAGTTAGCATACCTTAAGAATTGATTGAGTAATAAAGGATAAAGTGTAAGTAAGGAAGAGATAGATGAAATCCAAATAAGCATGGATCACTAAGCGATTGAAGAGATAGATATGTTTCATTTATTGAAATTGGAGATGTTGATTGAGTTACAAAAGACTAAGAGATAGTAGCCCTAGGCTTGAATTAAGAAATTGAAGCAAGTACTTAAGTAAGAGTGAAAGATGCTGACATTAAGTGACCAACCTATGAAAGTAAACTTTCATTCCTAAGGACAAGGACATGGTATGGAGTGGAAATAACTAAATGGAAGAAAAAAAAAAAAACTCGTTATATGGGACATGGATAAGGGAACATATATCCAATCATAACCAATAAGAAAATTTTAAGGGAAATATACTTGAAATTATTTTAAATACAAGGGCATAATGGTAAATATCTTTCCCTTTATCCATAAAATAACCTACTAAATTAAAACTTAGAAACTCCTTAGATTATTCATTAATCATTAACATTTGGAGAAGCCCTAGGCTCTTTCCTCTTCTAACTCCCAATTAAGGCTAGTGTTAAGCAAGAGACCCTTTGGTATCTAGTAAGTTTCCTATCCTCATCTCAGCTACTTTTCTTTAAGGAATAATAGATTCCAATCTAAATTATTTCCATCATTAAAGAGATCAAGAAGTTGAAATTGTAATAGGAATGTGCATTCAAGGCAAGCAATCTCTTATGTTTCTTATAAATCTCTCCACATTTTGATAAGAAAGTACTCTCTTTTCAATTCTAAGTGAAGTTTCTAAGAATTGCATCAAGGATTTGATTTCATCTTCAAGGATAATTGTTTTTTCAAGAATTCTAGGGTAATTTGTTTATCATCTCTTTTCTTTTCCCTTAAAACCTTAAACTTAGGAACTCTAGAAATTTATTGATCTTGATTTAGTTGAAATCTAAATTTTCACCTGTGAATTGAATAAGAAATTTTGTTAAAAATCTAAGTTGATGAATGAAATTTGATTTTGATTTTGATTTGAGTGTTTGAAAAAAACATAGTATTTAAAACTATTTGCTTACAAAATTTAAGGTGGAGAACCTTAAAAGTATGAACTTTTGTAACCTTTGGATAGGAGTCGATAGACTTATGCTAGGTCGCAATTGACTGACTGCCTAGTGGTCAACCAATCTGCCATTACTAGATTAGTTTTCTTAGGTTTAAGTATCTTATTAATTTCTTTTACCTCATTTTTTGATTTTTTGGTGAATTTAGTGAAATTTAATGGGCTATAGTTAAAAGTATAAAAGATAAAGCTAGTTTTAGATCTGAGATTTATGATTGATAAATGAAAACGATTTGACTATTGTACACACACACATACACACATACACACATATATAGTTTCAAGGTTGTGAAGCTATTGAGTTGGACAACAGGTATGTAGTTACTGTTAAGATAGTGCAAAACCTAACTAATGAATAATTGACAAATAATTTCCATATTGTGATAAGTGAATTATGATAATTATGGGCGAGATGGCAATTATGCATGCTAAACAAGTGAATGCTGCACTATACATCTTGAAGGGGGATAAATTTACATACTCAAAGCGTTGTATTGGCTTAGTGGACTAGGAGTCATGTACGATACAATTAGTAAAAGGGGATGACATTATAATAGAGGTGTTGTTTAATGGAAAAAGATGCTAATTAGATCATTGCAATTAACTTGATCATTCATATTTAGTTGATGGGTAAAGAACTTGTTATGAGTTGATTTGAGTAGGTAACGGGCTGCATTCAAGGTTTATGAGGATATTAAGTAATGGAAGACTAAGTTGTAGTTCAGGAAATTATATGAGAAAGTTTGTGTTAAGGTTTCCATTAAAAGAGTCTTGATGTCAACAAACCACTTATGTGAGTTTACTAATGAACTAATTGAGTGTTTCAACTTAAATAACAGAAGTTGTATGTGAAATAGAAATTTGAAGATGAGTTTTTAAAGTATAAGACAAGTAATAGATTGAAAATAAGAAAAAAGAAGCAAAAAGGTGACAAAAAATAGAAAAAATACATAAAGTTGATTCCATGTGGCAAAATTGGAAAGAAGAAAAAGAAGAAGTCGAAAAAAGAAAGATGAAAAGTTGTAATTGTTTAAGAAGATGAAAGTTAACGACTTCATATAAGAAGTGAAGAAGAGAAGAAATCAGATTAAATGAAAGTGAGAAGTACAAATGCATGAGCATAATTATGGAAAGGAAATGGAAGTCTAAAAGAATGAACAAAAGCTAAGATAAGAATGCAATGAAAGTTTTCAAAAGTTAAAGAACTTTTAGAAGCAAAAGACCAAAAGAATAGTTTAGAAGTACAATGTTGATAAGATGATCAATGAAGAACCCAAAGCACTAATTTAACAATCAAAGAATTGAAGGCCAAGCATAGTGAAATAGATATGTTCTAGTAATATATCTGCTCATATCATTTAAATCAATTATTCAAGGAACTACAATGGATAGATATAGACTATATAGCAAATCTAATATTCATAGGAAGATTAAGTAAAGTCAATATAGTTATATAAAAAAGTAAAGCGTTTGCCAACCCTAAAGAATTTTAAGCATATAGAAAGTTCTAAAATCAAACTACTTGAAGATATTGATTTAAAAGGCTATTTCCATCTAAAGGTCAACTTAAACATTAAAGACAAAGCTACATAAAGGATTAAGTTAGAATATAAAAAATATAGACATTTAAGGATAATGGAAAGGGAAAAAAGTGAAAAATACTTTGTGATTTCAATAGTATTATCCTTGTGAGAAGAGTTTTGCACCCTTGGACTTGTTACTGTACTGTTGAGAGAAGTGTGAGATAGATTTTATAGGCCTTGTGTTACTCCAAGAAAAGTGTGGAGAGAAGGACGAGTTTAGTAATTGATAGCTTGGAGAGAGCTTGTACATCTTATTGATTTTTTTTCCCTACGAATAGTAGAACGTGTTATAAGGAATGACTGATTCCCCAACACAATGTTAGAGAACAAATTGATGTACAAGGCGAAATCACCATATATTGACGTTGGATTTTCTCTATTCTTATACTTTTATGTTTTCACATATTTAATCTCTAACATATTGCACTTGCATAACATTTGCACAATTTGATTTGCAAAGCATTATCACTTTTCGATTCACCATGTATAATTTGTTTTATTGAGTTATACTTGTGTTATACTTTGATTTAATCATTCTGATTGATGAGGCTTTTTGCTAGCGATCTTGATTGATTTGAACTTTTTATATGCATATTTCAATGGTTAAAATTTTTTAGTAACAATTTTTTACTCTCTATTCGGACAATTAAGGGGAGTTACTCATAGGAAAAGATTTTTAAAGTTTTAAAATTTTTATAATAATCAATTCAAACCCTCTCTTCTTAATTGTTTACCTGGAACAAATAATTTGTCAATGATGTGCTACAGTCTTGTGCTTTATTTTTTTGATTGATATTGAGGTTAAAGGCTATGATTTATTTATTTATTTATTTTAATATGGGGCTATGGTCCTATGATTAATCCTATTGGTACATATTTGGGGTTTCGGTCTTACATTTTGTTTTGTTTGGTAATAGAATTTAAGTTATTTGAAATTTTGGTTGTTGGAATTGTCTTGATATAACAGATTAATTATGTTGAGATAATAATTAAGTTGTTGTATATTGCATTTAGTAATGATAGATTAATTGTGTTGTATGTAAGTTTCATGCAATAATTTGTTATGGGTTTTATAACTCACCTATTTGTAGATTGCGAAAAATTTCAGGATTTGTTTGGCTTAGGAATTTGGACTAGTATATAGTAGAATTGGTGATTTATGAGTAAATCCGAATAGTACCAAATTGATAAGTTTCTATTATGTTTGGAGATTGTATAGTTTTAATAAACAAAGAAATATATTATAAGAGCTTGAAGTTATTATTTATAAACTGTAGATTTGATACATGTTCCTATTAAGATAGGACTATGCAATGGTGGTAGAGATGTTTACAAGGCCCTACTCAACCCAAAGTTCGCAAAAATGGTGAAGTGGGAACTGCCATGGGGGCTTGATTCTTGTAGTGGTCCTTAGGAACCACAAGTTTGCCGATTACGGGTCATACCCGTAACCTGTGAATAAGCTCTGGGCAATTAATTATTATTATTATTATTTTTTTCTCTTTTGTACTTCCACAATCTTTCTCATACATTAATCCTTTCTTCATTTCCAATAATATTCATCTGAGTCCACTCATGCCTGCTTTGCATATTTGTTATCTAAACTAAAAGATATATTTATAGCGTAAAATATCAAAAATATATATCTAAATATTTCAAGTTATCTTATTTAACTGCAAAGAAAATTTATTATAATTTAAATCATTACTTGAGTGCCACAGATATATAGAGATATGAGTTCCTTTACAACTACTTATTACTTTTACAGTTACATAAAAAAAATATTACATCTTTACTCACATTAACATTTTTCATATAATATAAAATTTTACAAGTACTTTTATAACCCACAATGCATTCACCATTATTCTCTATTTATGCAGTGCTACTCTTTCAAAATTATGAAACGTTGAAACAAACCATTGAAATGAAGTGGATATAAAATTTAAGAATTAGAAGGAGATAGAGCCAACGAATCTTTTAGTATTCCGTTCATTCTAATACTAACGTGTAAAATACTTCCAATTTTGAAAATAAGTGCGGAAACTTTCCAAGAAAAATTGTACTTCAGTCTCTTTTTCTCTCGATAATAAACTTTTTTAGAGAATGGGCTAAAAACAATTTGAGTTTTTGGCCCAAAATTCTTTTTTTTTTTTTTTTTTTTAAGTTTAAACTTGGGTGTTCTTTTCTTAGAAAATTGACTTTATTAAAGAAAAGGAAAGAAACTGTTGCTTAGGCAGTTCACGGAATAAAGAACTAGTCTTGAACCGCCCTAGATCAGGTAGGTGCCGATTCACCTATATGGGGTAACACGAACCGATTATTCTAGGCCAGTTTCGGGTTGGTTTGGAATCGTGCTCGGTGCTGGTTGGTTACTAAACGCAGCAGATAAATCCGGTTGATTAATAATCTCTAGAAATGAAATGGAGTGCTTATTGTGCCTCCTATTCTTCATTGTCTGCATGTCCATCTAGTCCTGAAGATCAATAAAAAGGTGCATCTGAACCTAACAGCTTTAGTCTTCTTTCGGTAAATGATCCGTGGAACTTCTGTCTCGTACAGCTTTATCTTCCCCCATGACTTCTAGCACCATGGTTTTTCTTTTGCTTGTGTTTTTTCCTTTTTGCCATGTTAGATTTGCCTGTGAAATCCAGCAGCAAATTATGCAGAGACACACCAGTGAGAGAGCTAGCACCATTTCACATCTGAGATTTTAATCTTAACTACTCTGGCAACTTGTTTATTTTACCAGGAGAAACATGAAATTTTTATATCAATCTCATGATCCCATTAGCATTCCTAAAGGCTAGAGAACGAAAGGGAAAAAACTTATCAAGATGGGGCCTCCATGAGGTAGAAATGTAATGAATGAACAAAATGATGGCATTGACACAAGAGGCCAGAATGTTGCCATAATCAAGTGTGACATCAACGGTTTCACCTAATTTTGCAGGAAGAAAGAAGGGCAAGTTATTTTATGTAATTATGTCAAATTTGCTTCCATCATCACCACCGGGGAGCGGTCCACTGCTGGAAATTACGAAGACTGCCTGGGAAATCTGTAAAGAGTCCATCAACTCCCATCTTGTTAATCCAATAATCGTACTCTTGGTATGGATCTTGATGGAAGTCTAAATGTAGGAATTGGTTCTCATTCCGAAAGGTATAGGGATGCACCTGTTTAAGAATCAAGACAGAACATTAAGCCTTACACTGGCATAAAATTAAATATGAGAGAAATAACCACTTCATTCAGTACTACAGAGACAAAACCTATGCAGAAATGATGAAATCAGGAAAACTAATTGGGTCGATAACAGGCAAGTTGGGTTCTTGTTACAATGATAGCAGAGATTAGCAGATGAGCATACTATCCAATAGCATCTCCTATTTTCTGGATGAAAGATTCGTTTGGCAAGGATCAGTTCGCTTGTTTATTTCTAGAATCATGTCTTATTTACAACATGCAGAATCTCAATATACTAAAATCTTTCATATGCTTGAACTTGTCAAATTTGGATTTTGATTTCCAAGACAAATGTTATCTATGTGCAATAATTTCTACGGAAGACTAAACTCCTAAAAATTATCCCTTAAAAATAATTATATGAGACTTGAAATTTTGATAAGACTAATTCCTTCAGATGGATTTTGTGTTTACCTGGAGATTACGGGCATGAGCCCTAGAAATGAGATCAGTTGGTGCTTCAAGAAAATTATTCTTGACAGGATCCACAGTGTCCTTCCAAGGTCCAATGCCCACCACATAATCCTTTATATAATCAAAGTACTTGTCTGAAGTGATTTCCCAGTACGACTGCATTCAAAATTTGGAAGCAGAGTTACACCACATCTCTTTTTATCATTGCAGGAGAATATATCATTTGATCAAAATTTAACCATTGTGAATACACATACAACACTTTCTTGATGAAGGAAAGGTGGTATACCTGACTGGTGTCCTCAGTTTGTATAGTAACATCGTCAATCAAAAAGATTTTGGGCAAATCGGTCAGATTCGACACATAGACCAGTGAAGTTGGAGCAAAAGACTGGATAAATGCTGGCTGTTTCAACCAATCTGGCGACATGTGGCTGCCCTTGTAGCCATACTTCTTGAGTGTGTCCACAAACCTGTCCTCAAACCGCTGCCCATGAGGCCACTTCACCTATTAGTAGCACAAGTCAAACGAGAGATGAGGTGGTTATTCAGAAAACAGTGAAATCATAAGCTCATCCAATTGTCAGTCTGATTTTGTAAGAATGTTACAGATTTCACCTTTAGAAGCCTAAATAGTTCTTCTTAAGCTTATAGGACTACAAAAACTTTTGGCTAATTCACGCTAAAAAGTGCAATCTATCAAGAAATATACATGTTTATTATGTAAAACAATTGACATAGATCACTCACGTGCTCGTTGATGAAGACTGGGTTCTTGATCTCAGGATATATCCCCACAACTCTGGATGCATCAAGTGCAATTGCAATAAATTCTTCAAAACTAATTATCTTGAACATTCCTGACATACAGTGCAAAAGAAGAGTAGAGTTGGTTATCATCATCATAAATATACGTTTATTATCTAAACCCAACAAACGATCTAAGCAATTAATCAGTGTTTCATATCAGAAAATCTACAATAATGGCGATGATGAAAGTGAGAGAGTTTCAAACGAGCGAAACTAACCATTGTATTGTTGATCACGGAATGAATGTCTTTGTTTTACTCGTAAAGTTTGTAGCTCCTTCCATGTAAAATCAACTGCATAGGAGCAAATTATGTAAACATTTTGCTATTTGGTCATATGAAGGAAAAGCATAGTAACGAATTCTGAAAGAACGATGTAAGAAAAGTATGCCTTGAGACAGCACCATATCTATGATTTAAACGTTTCAAGGTATATGAGCACATATGGATGTGTAAGAAGAGGCCAAAATAACCTCCACCAAACTATCTACTCAATTTAACAAAACCTTAAGTGATATATGGCTAAATTAAGGATATCTGATTTCCGTACCAGTAAAAAATCCAGTAGTGTTGACACCTTGCACCAAATATGTTCTTTTACGGTCAGCAAACTCCTTGTGTTCCGCAACATCGGTCGTAGTGTCGAGAGTGACATCGTGCATACATATAAGGACACCATCCTTGGAAGATAAGATATCTGTTTCAATAAAGTCTGCACCCTCTTCAATTGCTCTCTGCAAAGCGGCAAGCATCATGTTTTCGACTTTAAATTAGTCACAAATTTTTAGCATTTAAACTAAAGACATGTAAAGGGATCCAAGAGTTCTATTAATACTAGTATTTCGAACATGTGAAAGGGTCGAGGGTTTAAGGGATGAATTGGTTCAACTGAGGTTGGACTGAATCAATTTCATGGTCGGATTAAGCCAAACTGAATTGGACTATATAAGTCAACCCGGATTTGACAACACAGGTTAACACATTCTACAGATAGATTAAAAATAGATTCTACGCATGCATCTAAGCAGGATGCCAATAAAGGTAGTATGGTGGCTATGCCATGTCAATTCTTAGCCAAGAAATCCTTTAATCTTCAACGTCACAACGCACAATTGTCGTAAACAAAGGAAACATCATATTGCTAACTGATATTTGTACTCTATACTCACCATGTAAGCCGCAGCGGTTTCCTCAGGATACTCTCCATTGGAACCTCTATGTGCAAGGTTATATGGACGAGAGGTCTGCAGGGGTTGTTTTACATGATTGCTTGTTTTGCTGGGGAGTTGATAAAGCGGCCGGGCAATGGCTCCACCAAACAAACACAGAAAACAGAAGATAATATAGCCTGCATACGCAATACTCCCATGAATTATGATAAACACAGTATCAAAACGTACAAGGCAATGGATTATTTCTAGCTATGAGATGATCCCAGTAAGTATATAGAGAACCAATGGAAATTGAAAATTAAAAAGCTTCGTTAGTTAAAGATTAAATATTTACTTACAGTGATAAGAACCCATGTCTGATTCCCAGCTAAGCTTCTTTTCTCTGTATCTCCCCCAAAGAGCGAGATAGAACGGGTGTGTTATGTGAAAATCTGCTTTTGTTTTGATTTTTTTGACTGACGTGTTGACTTACTCTCTCTCTCTCTCTATATATAAAACAAATAGGAAACGAGTGTGTGTGTGTGTGTGTGAGAGAGAGAGAGAGAAAACAGAGAGGATTTATCTATTAACTGCACTGAGGATTTGTTGTTATCAAGTAAAAAATTTGTTGTTATCGAGTAAAAAAAGAAAGTTTATCCGATAACCGATATATTTAATTTTTAATATCTTGAGAGTTCTATAATCAGAGCTCCTAAAAGGAAAAAAAAAAAAGATATTCTAGCTGGAGTCAATTTAATATTTACTCGTGATCTATTTTATTATAGCTAATTAAGTTATGCTAATCCTTGACCTGTTTAATTAGTAGATTGGAAATTTGCAGCTAAACATGATCCATCACGACTTGGTGAGTTAACACATTAGTCCATCAATACACATTTAAGAATTTCTTGGTTAAATGTGTCAATTCACCAACATAATGAAAGATAAAAGATATATTTTTAAATAATTAAACATAATACAAAATAAAATATTTATAATTATTCTTTAGTGAACTACTCTATCAACATGTAGATTAGTCACTTAAGTGGGGTTAACACGGTTGTATGGCTTTGCCTACATTGACTTGCAAGTTAAACTAGCTAAGCCATAAACAATTGTTTATTTAATGAGTTAAATTGCTCGAGTTTACATTTTTTGCATTTCCAAAATAAAGATAGGCAACAAGCACCAACTAAATGATCTTGCATCAAGTTTTCATAGTAAAATTTCATTCCTTTAATCATTTTTAATTTATATATAATATATCACCATTGAAAATCACAAAAAAGTTTTAAGTATCAATTAATTATAGATATTCCTTGGATATCATGCATTTTGAATCTCTTATGGCAAGTTTTATATACATGAATAAAGTTGGAATAGAAACATGACTCTACGTTTCTTTCCTTTTATATATTTGAAGACGATAGAAATCAAAAGGCAATTTTTTTGGAGTTGATAATTCTAAGTTTAAGTTGAATTTTGCTCTATCTTTGAGGGTACAGGATTGCAATTTCATTCTGTCTCATTAACATAATTTTTTGACTATTCTAGCTTTGACCTACAACATAGTCTCTCTCTCTCTCTCTCACACACACATACACACATACACACACACATAACATGCACATGTATAACATATAACGTGGTTTAGTCTTCTTCCTTACTACTATTGAAGGGGGAAAAAGTATTGCGAGAGAAGTATCTAAATCATAGGTATTATTTTCTCCCTCTCTTTTTCTCTATTTATATCATAATGTTTATAAATTTGCATTATTATAATGTTTATAACGCAGTTTAGATTGTAATGCATTGACTTACTTTGACTCACAGTTTAAATAAGCCAAACCACAAAATCCATTTATTAAATGGTTTTGAATAACTTACCCTAACATTTTTTTTCTTTTTTTTGTTGGTCAAAATTTAAATAGGACAACTCCCCCAGATTACCTATTTGCACAACTTTTGTTACGAACACAAGACAGAAAAACAAGAGGAATAAGAGAACACTAACATGGCATAAAGATTTTATAACAATATAGATTGTAATTCTTATTTTAGCACATGTATAAACATAGATTGTATACAACGTTTAGACAGTGTAATCAATAAATACACAATAGATTAGATAGTAGATAGTTAGATTAGGGTTTTAAACAAGCACAACTAAAATAACTAAATCAGTTGTGACTTTCAGTAACAAACAACACGATCAAGTATAAATAGAGAAGGAAATGAAAAGAAAAGGAACTTTATAACCCTAAACAATGCCTTATGCAATCTT
The DNA here is from genome assembly GCA_024138015.1 of Lumnitzera littorea. Taxonomy (NCBI): domain Eukaryota; kingdom Viridiplantae; phylum Streptophyta; class Magnoliopsida; order Myrtales; family Combretaceae; genus Lumnitzera; species Lumnitzera littorea. The sequence continues at coordinate 101,947,657 of JAMXBB010000004.1, read as the reverse complement.
GAAGCCCTAGCCTTGCTCGAAAAGGCTACTAACAGTTTTACCTTGCAAAGAGAAAACATAAAACAATAAGAATAAGTTAGCATCACATTTCCATCAGTCTAGATCTGATTTTACATCTAAGGTTTCATAGAGAAGAGAGTTTGAGAGAGATAGATTACTTTTCTATGTGACCAAATAGAAGAAAGAGAAAGTGAAGAGGGTTTATACTACTTATAGAAACCACTCATTCAAACCCTATAGGAGATATTCTTTAGTTTTGAGCTAAGCATCTAACATTTGGTGCTTTCGTCACCATGGCAAGATTAAAAAACAACAATCAATCAATTAACTTGGAAGCTTTGGAAGCAATGATAACAACTTTGGCAGATTCGGTCAATAAGATGCATGTTCAAATGCAAGAATTTTTTTTGTGCTAATGATACATTAACTAAGCTAGTTAATGAGATGCAAGAGTAGATGTAAGATTCATTTCGTTCCAATACCCAAGTGCAAGATTCGCTAACTACCTTTATGTACATGTTGCAAGATTCAATACAAACTATAAATGATAAGATTGATAATGTTAGTAAGAATGGGCATAATAAGAATGACAATATTAATGTTGAAAGGAAGAGCAATTCTTTGAACACTACAGTTGAGCCACATAATATATCACAAACTCAAGGTGCTGATTTTTTTATAAAAGGAATTAAGTTGGAAATACCAAGACTTTTAGGATCAAATCCTATTGGGTAGATATTCAAGATGAAACGATTTTCAACTTTCATCAAGTTCTTGAAGCTTAGAGACTTACTATAGCTTCATTTTCAATAGAGGATGGTGCTTTACATTGGTTTCAATGGATGGAGCAAAACAATTTACTTACTATATGGGCATAGTTCATTAGAGAATTACATGCACATTTTGGATCATTGGAATATGAAGATATTCAAGGTAAACTTTTCAAATTAATTCAAATATGTTCAATTTCTGAATATCAACTAGAGTTTGAATCATTATCCAACCAAGTTATTGGTTTGTCAGAACAAGCACTTATCAATTGTTTCATTTCTGGTTTAAAGTCCAACATTAAAAGAGAAATTTTGGTTGCTTAGCCACTTTCTTTACAACAAGCATTTGGATTAGCTAAAGTCTATGAAACCAAGTTTTCTTATTTCATTTCTTTTCCTAAACTAGCATCCACATTTTCATCCAAACTACCATTATAATTTTCTAAACCACCGTTACCACTAGTAAACTTAAATTCTACCATCATTACTTCAAATTCTATGTAACTACAAACATAGCAAACCAAATTACCTATTAGAAAACATATTGAGGCGGAGATGATGGCTAGAAGAGAGAAAGGATTATGTTTTAACTGTGATGAGAAATTTCATAGGAATCGTAATTGTAAGCCAAAATTTTTGTTACTTCTCAGTGATGCAAAAGATGAATTGCCTATGGAGGAGAATTCTATAGAAATTTCGGATGTATCTGATGATCATATACTTTCCATTAGTTATCATGCTATTGCGGACATGGCAATACCAAGATCATTAAAATTCTACGGGACTATAAATGGGCAACCGGTAGTCATACTAGTGGACAATGGGAGTATGCATAATTTTTAGTAGACAAGAGTTGTGAAACGATTGAATTTGCTTATGTAACTTAGTCTAAAATTTAATGTGATAATTGGTAACGGAGATAAACTACAATGCAAAGGTTAGTGTAATGATGTGAATGTAACGATTCAAGAAATATCCTTTTTGGATACATTTTTTGTTCTACCTATACAAGGATTTGAGATTGTATTAGGAGTTCAATGGTTACAAAGGTTAAGCCCAGTTATTATTAATTATCAAGCACTAACAATGCAATTTCAATATGGAGGGAAGTCTATGAGTTTGATGGGAATAAAGGTTGATCAGATTGGCCAAATTTCTCATCATCAATTTAAAAGACTGATTTGTACGGATTCAATTGCTTCATGTTACTAATTGGTGGCTCAGAACATGCAGTGTAACACATTAGGTGATATTACCAACAATAGTGTGTTGGAACATCAATTAGGCAACTTTACATAAGTGTTTGAGGTACCTTCATCATTGCCTCCATTAAGATAAGTTCAACATCACATTCACTTGACTAAAGATGACTTGCCTATTAATATGAAGCCATATCGATATCCACACTTTCAAAAAGAAGAAATAGAGAAGCAAGTGAAAGAGATGTTAGAATAGGGAATTATATAACATAGTACCAGTCCATTTTCATCCTTAGACTTATTAGTTAAGAAGAAAGATGGAACTTGGAGATTTTGTATAAATTATCATGCTTTAAATCAAGCGGCGATAAAAGATGAGTACCCTTTACGAACAATTGATGAATTATTGGATGAGTTGAAGCATGCTTATGTATTTTCAAAATTAGATTTGAGAGTTGGGTACCACTGGATTAGAATATTTCAAGGGATATTGAGAAGACATCATCTAGGAATCATGAGGGTTATTACAAATTTAAAGTCATGCCATTTGGATTGTGTAATGCTCTAGCAACATTTTAATCAATCATGAATTGGATTTTTAATGCTTTCTTAAAGAAATTTGTCATCGTGTTTTTTATTTTTTTATGACATATTGATATTCAGTACAACTTTTGAAGAGCATTTACAACATTTTTGAAAAGTGTTACAAGTACTCTTAGATAACACTTTTTACCTCAAAAAGAGCAAGTATTCTTTCAAACAATCTAAAGTAGAATATTTGAGACATATAGTATCTAATGGTGGAGTATCCCCTAAACCATTGAAAGTGGATGCAGTAAAGAATTGGTCTTTACCAACTAATGTGAAGCAATTAAGAGCATTTTGGGGACTCTTTGGATATTATAGACGTTTTGTCAGAGGCTATGCAATCATAGCACATCCTTTAATAGAGCTTTTAAAGAATGATCAGTTTCAGTGAAATGAGTTAGCTACTGTAGCATTGAATAGGCTAAAGGATGCTCTTAGATATGCTCCAATTTTGACATTACCAGATTTCTCTATCCCATTTGTAATAAAGGGAGATGCATCAGGGATTCGGATTGGTATGGTTTTACTTCAAAACAATCATCCAATTTCTTATTTTAGTAAGAAATTGCCAGCCCACATGATGAAAAGATCAGCTTATGTTAGAGAACCATATGCTTTAGTAGAGGCTGTTCGAAAATGGCACCAATAATTATGAGGCAATCATTTTAATAATTAAATTGATCACAAGAGTTTGAAGGAAATATTAACACAAGTTATTCCCAAAACAACAAAAGTATTTAGTCAAACTAATGGTTTATGACTATTCGGTTGTGTATAAAGCAGGAGTTAACAACATAGTGACGCTCTCTCTAGAAAGGAGTCTTAGCTTTCTACATATTTGGGATTTTTCATACCATGTTTTCACTTGGTAGATATATTGAAGCAAGAATATCAATCCTTACCAGCTTTTAAAGAAGTGACTGATCAAGTGAAATAAAGTACATTTCATAAATGGCCGTTACAGTGGAAAAGTAATGTACTTTGTTATGGGAGACATTTGTTCTTGGTGCCTCAATTTTCTATTATTGAGTCTTTACTCAATGAATTTCATGATTCTCCTACAGCAAGCCATTTTAGGTTTCATAAAACCTACAAACAAATTGCCCAAGATTTCTTTTGGGAGAATGAGAATATGAAAGCACGTGTTGAATCTTATGTTCACAACTGTGGTATTTGTTAGCAAGTGAAGTATTGTACAAAATCACTTGCTGGTCTTTTATCTCCCTTACCTATACCACAACAAATAAGAGAAGACATAAGTTTAGACTTTGTGACTTGCCTTCATAAGTCCTAAGGATATACTGTTATATTTGTTATGATTGATAGACTACCAAGATATTGTCATTTGGGTCCTTTAGATACTCATTTTACGACAACAAAAGTTGCCTACCTATTTGTCAATATGGTAGTCAAGTTACATGGGTACGCATATTCTATTATATCAAATAGAGATCCTATTTTCATAAGCAGATTCTGGAATGAGTTGTTTCAACTTAGTGGGACAAAGTTATCAATCATAAGTAGCTCATATCACCCTTAATCAGATGGATAAATTGAAGTCCTTTAAGTGATTAAGCAATATTGAGGTATTATGCAATAGGCTATTCATCTATGTAGGCAAAATATTTACCTTCGGTTAAATAGGCTTACAACACTTTATATCATCAAGGCGCACATTCTACTCCTTTCGAAGTAGTTTATGGAAGGCCTTCACCTTCAATACCATCATATTTACTTAGTGCCTCTAGGGTGGAAGTAGTAGATTTTGAGTTAAGGAGTAGGGATCAAATTTTGAAAGAATTCGGAGATCATTTAAGTCAAGCTCAGAACATAATGAAGTCATTTGTAGAAAGGCATTTTAAGTCATTTTAGCACATGTATAAACATAGATTATATACAACGTTTAGATAGTGTAATCAACAAACATGTGACAGATCAAATAGCAGATAGTTAGATTAGGGTTTTAAACAAACAAACACAATTGAAATAACTAAATCAGTTGCGACTCTTAGTAACAAACAACATCATTAAGTATAAATAGAGAAGGAAATGAAAAGAAAAGCAACTTTCAAACCCTAAACAGTGCCTTGTGCAATCCTAGAGCCTCAGCCTTGCTCGAAAAGGTTACTAACAGTTTTACCTCGCAAAGAGAAAACATAAAACAAGAAGAATAAGTTAGCATCACATTTCCATTAGTTTAGATTTGATTTTAGATCTAAGGTTTCGTAGAGAAGAGAGTTTAAGAGAGATATATTACTTTTCTATGTGACCAAATAGAAGAAAGAGAAAGTGAAGAGGGTTTTATATTACTTACAGAAGCCACTCATTCAAACCTTATAGGAGATATTCTTTAGTTTTGCGTTGGGCCTCTAACAACTTTTGCCCAAACTTGAGCTACTTAAGTAATTTATTAGGTTAGAGTTTAAGCTTAATGTTCATTTAATTGACAAACTTATGTATAATTCAAGTTTGAGTCGAGTTTATGCATAATATTATTTAAATTGGATAAAAGATATTTATAATAAAAATACGTAAAAGAACTTAATTAAGTGGGCTTGTATTCGTAGCTAATGGTTGAGCCTGGGTTAAATCTCTAAGTATAATCAAAGACAACTTGAGATGGAGTTTTGAATTTCCTAGTCAACTTCAAATTTGAGCCCAATATATATAATTTTAATTCGGCTCACTTACCTCTTAATTCTTATCAAAGAGAAATTATCCTTAGTTATCAATACTAATATAAGGTAGTGATAGCTTGATAGGCATGCTGAAACATTTGGTATGAAACTATTTTGAATTTACCCTTTTTTGTTTCTAAGAGAAGCAACTCATCACTTGTTACATCATTCAACTTATAGCTTTCGCATTAAAAATTTTGTTTGTTAATCATTTTCTATTTTTTTTTAAGTAATGATAAATGGTGAGAAGATTTGTTGAGAAATTTTGTTAATAATTTCAAAATGGACCAATAATATTTTCTTAATTCTATTATCCAAACAGTGTAAGAATAAGTAGCCTAATCTTTAGCAAACATGTGATTATTAACAAAGTTTCCCAACAATTTTTCTTATTATTTATTAGTTTTTTTTTTCCAGTATGTATCATCATATCTAAATAGCTTATATTCCTTAATCATTATGCACGATCCACCATAACCGTACTATCTCCATCGTTGGTTACCATCATCATTACCATTGTCTTGCTACTGCTACCTCCATGAATAAACATTAGCACTAAGTCTCCATCATCATCATCACAAAAATATTACCATCATAGCAACATAACCTCTTGCACCACCACTACTATAGCACTTTCTTCATCATTTATTATCACCTCAAAAACCTTATAAATCACGACTTAAGGGGGCTAGTTGTGGCAGTCGCCGTATACCATACAAAGGATTACAGATTGAATTCCCTTATAATCGACGACTCTTTTATACGATACATAAAGCTACAACTACTACTAACTACCAAGAGTGTGCAAGCTTAAGCAATATCATTTCATGATAAATAATAATATTATAAAAATATAACATATAGTCTATTTGTATAAAAGCTTACAACTACAAAGTATGAAACATGGCTTAAGTTAAACTAGAATAACAATTAGATATTTAGATCTACAAACTATCAGAAGTACTCTCTAAACTCATCCTGCTCCTATACTGACCCCGTATAGAAAACTAACCTCGAGCATGCGACAGCCCGACTCCACAAATAGATCGGCTTATGAGAGAAGACTAAAAGGGTATAAGCTAACTAGCTTAGTAAGATATTTTCCTTTAACCATACAGCAATCAAGTTATATAACAGTTAAGTTCAACTAAATGAATGCATGACAAATAGTATGCCAAACAAGTACATGCAAGTGACCGGGTACTGCATGTAACTCAGATTTAATACTTTTCGAAGTCAGGGTTGGAGATTCATCGGTACAATCAGATTCGAGTATTATATTAAAACTTATTTTATAACGAAACTCCACGTTTTGTATTTAAAATGTAATGGTACATCAATTACCAGCTTTATCAAAACGAGTTCTATATATAATTGTGAGTAAGTTCACGCAGCCTTCACTCACCCCTAAATGAAGGCTTTTAGACTCGACCCTTAGTCAGGCGGTTGACACCTCCAATGCGTAGTTATCCCGCTGGCCAGGGTAAGGTCATATCGTACGTGTGCACCGTATGAAATCTATCACAATTAATAATTAACCCATGTATGGCCTCTCGCTACCTCCATATAATGTGATTGCCGGAATTAGTTATGTAGTGCATGATTTATGTATGATCAAAGTTAACTTTTTCTAATCGAATAAAATTAAGTTTTATTTATTCAGTGATTATTTCAAGTCACAAATAATCAATTTTAGTGAATCTACTATGCAACAATCATTATATTATTGAAGTTTAAAGTAAATTCACCACCAACAACAATTATCATGCACAAGCATAACCCAACCCCATACACATTCATTTATAAATCATAATTTATATTCACTAACTATAAGCACAAACAAATATGGAATCATTAGGAAAAACTCACTCAGCCATTGCCAACTCAAGGGTCGTAATAATTTGGGGGCAGCTCAGGGTTGATATCGAAATTACTTGAGAATAATGAAAATTTTGTAAGTTTGGGAATTTAAAGCTAACTAATGTTATAATTTGTAAGGTCTATTTCACTTAGTTATGTATAATTGTCGATTTGAGCTTTTTATTGAATCGTGTGTAACTTTTTCATTTTAGCTTGGATTATTATTAACTTATAATCCATTTTGATCGTTTTCGAGCGTATTTTCTCGTAACGAGGTCCGTTTTGGATGTTGTGACCCGTAATTTAAATTGTGATATAAAAATATCATAAAATTTAATATTTAAGTTTAAAAATTATAAAATATTAATTTTCATTTTTTTCTTAATATATTTATGATTTAATAATTATTTAAACCCTATATTTGATATTTTTATTATTTTGAGCATACTTTTCCTATTTTTGAGATTTTAGCTTTATTATGATTATTATTATTATTATTGCCATTATTATTTCTTATTTTCTTATTATTTATAAATTTCATGATTTATACATATATATATACATATACTTATAATATATTTTATAATTTTATCTTATTTGAAAAATCCTTAATTATGGTAATATATACATATATATATGCCTATTCCTTATAAATTTATTTTAGTTTATAGATATTATTATATTACATATATATATTTTTGGTATACTACATATATATTCTATATGCACATATATATTCATGTATTTTTATTTATACATATAAGTTTTACATGTATACATAAATATAAATACATACATATATATAACTAATATAAAAATATCCATTAATGTTTTATATATTCAGTATATATATATTTATATAGTATTTGTTATAAAATATGTATACTATATATATTATACATGCATTATATGGTATATGCCGTATATCACAATACATATACTCTAGTTTATATATATATATATGTCTTATATACATATATTACCACTTATGGAAGTATATATATATACTATACGATTACATACATATATATATATACATACGAAAATAATTATACATGGATACATATATATAGTTTATGGTACAAATATGTATATATATATACTATAGTTATTTAATGAAAATACTTAATACTAATTATATGTATTCTAAAAAAAATACATAATACATAATACATACTCTTCCATATAATATACCTATGTACATACATGTATACATACATAGCCTAATACATGCATATATAATTCAATTTATGTATTTATGCACATATATACATGTAATAGTAGTGTTATATTAAAAATATACCATACAAATAATATATTTATACATGTATATACTATATAATATACATCTATACTACTAAAATACTTCTACTTACCTATTATTCTTAGTTTTTCTTCTTCTTTTTCTTCCTTCTTCTTCTTTTCCTTCCTTCTGTTTTCACATTTTGTTTCCAGGTTTCGGTTTGCTTGCACTATTTTGCTTTTCCGTATTTTTATTTCTGTTCTTTGTCCCACGTGATTAACAAAATTAAGAGAAAAATCTTATCTAATCCTTTACATTAATGTAGATAAGATAAAAGTATTCATTTCAAGATTTTTATTTTTTTGTTTAATCAACACTTGGCACTTCATTTCCTCATGTGGGCTACTAGTTTAGATTTTTTTTCCAAATTTGATTTCAGAATGTGGCAATTGGAGGAAAAGGAGAAAAGAAAGAAAAGAGAAAAAAAGAAAAAGAAAGAGAAGGAAAATAAAAATTAATAATAAATATATGTAATTTTTTTAAACATAAAAATTATAACAATTCTCATCATAAATTAATTTTGAAATTTTTGTGAAAATTTATCGATTTAATTCGTATTTGTTACAATTATAATTTTTATAAGTTATTATAGCGATTTTGTTAAAATTTCACGTGAATAGACGATTTAGTCGAAAATTGCAATCGACTATGATTATATCACTATTGAGTAATATTTAATTATTTTATAGATTTATATTTATAATTTTAGGGTTTTGAATAAATTCGGGTTCAATTTTGATTAATGGTGCATAAATCAGTTTTAGGGTTTCAATATGTGATTTAGGGTTTCGATCAATTCCTAAGGTTTTGTTATCGGTATTATATTTAATTTATTAAATTTCATAATCTTTTATTGTTCTAGCTTTATCGACTTATTGTACAGTTTAGAACACTCGAACTTGAGTTAGGGTTCAACTACTGATTTCTTAGGGTTTACAATAGATACACTATACCGCCACTGTTAATGGTGTAACTATACTATCACCTATTGCATTACTAATGCCTCCACCACACAATACCATACTTGCCACTATTGCATTCAAATGGCTACCATCCCATCTTCACCAATGCTATTATAGTAGCGGTAAAGTAGTGATGGAGCATGATAATTGTGGCAGTTGAGGTAGATGTGAGATGAATATAGAATATAAAAGTTTATGGTACACGATTCTCCTTTTATTGTATTATTTTGTTTTCTTGATTCTATAGGAAATAGAAAACTATCATCTTTGGTACTTTGAGATCACTAGTTTGTATTTTTAATTTAAAAGAAAAAAAATAATTCCAATATAAAATGTCTTACATCAACGACAAAAGAATAAATAAACTCAATTTTAATTGTTCCATTCGAAATCTTAATAATGTGTCTTGGACTTTTGTGCCTCAGTCAAGATCATTGACTTTAGTCACAGTCATAATTCATAATCCAGCGTGGCAGCCGGCCAGTAGGAAAATTTTCTATCTTGATCCGTGATTGTCTTAGGTGTCTGATTTTATCTTATCCCAATCTTCTTGTCGCATACGGGGCATAAAGGTATCCTGTTTTCTCCAAAATGAAGCTCTAGTATTTGACTGACGGCTATATATAGAGGAAAATTACTGGTGGCAGAATCAATATGATTATAACAGAATTTATGTGCTCGTATTTCATTTAAATAAGAAGTCGTTCATATGCTATTTTACCTAAAGAATATTTATAACTAATGACTTCACCTAACATAATTCCTATATAGCATCGAATTACATATTGGTTTCACAAAATGATTTTATTTATTCATATTACAACCAACCCTCATTGGCCAATATAATCACCGCTTGCCAACTTGGATGGAATTGCTATTCAATGAACTCCATCCTAATCTTTCTGCGAGTATACATTATATCAGCAACTAGATTGAATTGGTGAAAGAGAGCAAATATTTGAAAAACTAGTTAGAGGCTGTCATCTCTTCTCATGCATACTTCTTGTCCTTGTTTTATTATCTCATCGGGGTCTTTCTTGATCACGATGAAACGCCTAAACAACTTAATAAGGTAATTTAGTAGGAAATACATGGAAGAAGCAAAAGAAGGTCGAGTTATTAATTCTCGTCTATACAAAGGCTCTTGTTTGTTACATAGCAAATACTTTTCTAGACTCTTTTTCATCATTTCTCCTAAGTAAAACTTTATATTTATCATATGTAATTATAACAATTTCAAAATATTGCAACTACTAGTAACTTTTAAGTAATAATTAATGATGGATGAGGTAAGCAACTAATGTGACCAATAATGGTGATTAACTATCCAAAAACGTCAACAAAAAGTAAAGAAGATATTATTTTTTCATCCATTTGTAGCTAGAATCCATTAGTCGATGCAACGTCTTTAGTTTAGTATAAAAATACTTGATAACTTCAAATTTTAACTATAATAAACATTTAAAAAAAAGTTCAAAAAATGTTTTCTATTTAAAAAAACGCATGTTATAGTTAAAATGTGCATTTTTTATGGAGTTTTTTTTTTTTAATTTCTTTGAATTTATTAGAAGAAATTGCATATACATCTCCTTAGTTGCTTCATACATATTTAATCCCTTATATTTAAAATTAAGTGTTCATTAGAAAAAAGTTTATCTTGACTCATAAATGATTATTTTTCCTTTGATTTTATGTATATTTAAGTCTCAAGTACTTTTTTTTATTATTCTATCCAATGGCAGAATAATGAAATAATGATATAAGATTTAAAAGTGCGATTCTAAAACTTTATGGGTCTAGACATTATTCAATCTCAAAGAGATGGATTAAGTGTACATAAAATAGGCATAAAGGAATATAATATTAATATACCTTACTTAATATTAAAAATTTAAAAATCTTTTTTCTGCCGACTTGGAAAATGTTTATCATAAGGCAATATTAGTTTATCTTTTGCGATTTATCTTTGAAATTTCCTTCTTTTTCCTCATTAAGACAGCGTCCAAACACATTTGCTAATCTTGAACAATTATCTGTCGGTCAGAAAATAGTTAGTATGAACGTTGATGCAATACAATCACAAAAAGGAATAATTTCTGCACGGAGAGGATGCTGACCTTAATACTACACAAATGGTTTGTGTAGTCTAAACAATATAGAGACGGGAGTCAAACGAAGCTTAAGATACCATAATGAAAAGATTAGTTGATTATTAGGAGATGTTCCCAATCACTTGTTAGATATCTTAAAAAGAGTAAATTATATCTTTTAATGTTTGCATAAATAATGTTTTCTTTAATTTCTATTGGTTTCTTTTGTTTTCTCTTAATTTCCACTCATTTAAAAACAAACATATCCTAATATAAACTCTAGGAGTTTTCTCCTTCTGGATCGGAGAGAGAGTTTAAACCCTCGTCTCTCCACTTTTCTTTCTTCTTATTCCAAACAATGGAAAGTTGCACGATTCTTCCCTTTTATTCCTTTTCCTTTTTTGCACTTTCTTTATTTCTTTTGAAAAGTTATCTTTACGAATATATTAGAATGATAACATATCAAATTATAATATATAATTTCACCTTTTTATACATATCCATCTACAATTTTAGGATGATTTGGTCAAATCAAATCGTTTTTATCAATTTTTTTATACAAATCCATTTGTATCTTTATTCAAATTAAGTCATATCATATATCATATATAGTTTCAAAAAATATTTCCTTTTTTTTTATATATCTTATCTTTTTATGGTATATTTCCTTTTGTTATATCTTATTTTTTTATGATATCATTAATGCGTTTTCTTTTTTCTATAATTACAATTGGAAAAAGAAAATTCGAACTCGATTCATCTTGCTAAGAAATCAACATCCATGCCACCAGGCTACAAGCCCATCAATATCACCAATGCATTTTCATAACTATTTTGACATATCATATTTTATTATTATATATAATTCCGAAGTTTGTTTCCTTTTTCAAGTGAAGAAAGAGGTCGCACAATAAAGATTTAGTCGAATCATGCAATTTTTATTAAGTTCTTTTGATATAAATCCATCTACAATTTGAGGAAGGTTTGGTCAAGTCAAACAATTTTAATCTAGTTTTGTGATATAAATCCATCCATAATCTGATCAAAACTCTTTTCATTACATGGATTTGTATAACAAATAAGTAAATGAAATCAAAATTAAACAAAAAAAAAAAGGTAAGGTCCCTTGATCCAAGTTTATCTATGTACACTATTACATATCCAAATGTATTTCTATATAAATAATTGAGCGTGGGGATTTTATAATAATAAGACTTAGAAGCTTGCCTTTATAATAGAAGGTAATTTAATATAATGCTTTTTTTCATAATTTTTTATCATATCAATATATTATAATTCTTTCAATTTGATTCAATTTATAATAAATAACAGTCAATTTTGTTTAAAAAATTCGTATATCTATATGTTCATAATAATATGATTTTTTTTCCACAATAACATATCGTTATAATGTTTATCTTTTGAAGTTCCATAATTTTCAATTTTTTATAGCATTTATTTTGATAGTTTTATAAAAGTTATAAATAACTATTTGAACTTCAGTCAGTGTGTCATCACCGTAAGGGAGGCATAGTAGGATTGTTTAAAATTTTCATATCATGTGTACACTCATGATATGAAAACCGTCTTACAAGTTAGAGATTGTAAGACTCTAAATAATTAATCACTAGGGTTTTCAATTTTTAATTAATTAATTTACTATAAAATATAAATGACTATGAATATTCGATATTCTATAGTCCATTAGAATCATAAAGAATCGATATTGCCTATCAAATATTAAGACAAGGTAAAATAATTTAATAATTTACAAGAAATACTATGTTATACATAACCTTATCATATAAATATTTTCTACATAATTTGTTTCCGTACCAACTTTTTACATTTCAATCAATTCTAATATTATCAAACCTATTTTCGATTTCTCTCAAGATTTTCCCAATCCCACTAAAAGGAACCTGCAACGGAAACTATAGGAAAATGAGCAAACCATAACTTAGTTAGTAAGTTCGCTCCTTACCACTATCGTTCAAGTAAGTTATTAAACATTATTAGTATACATGTAATCTATCTATACGCAAAATAAATGCATATGTAGTGAATGCAAGCAACATATCCATAGGAGTCCGGAACTATAGAAGATATAGATTTATATTGTTTACATGTTGATTATCCTCTGTACTTATTTGTATGGAGCACCTCACCTTAATCACATGAGGCTGCCTAAGGGTATCGTTATTTTAGACGATATTCGAATATTACCTTAACTGAAAAGTAGCAATTAATATAGGTGAACTCTAACTAGGGCTATTTATCGAACATATCCAAGGCCTTTTGGGCATATAAAGCGAGTCCTCTTGTGATCAATCAAAGATACCATATTAGTTTTACCTTAATAATAAAATATTATTCACGAGTACCATAAGTAGTCATGAAAGTCATATTAAAATATGTTTAATACTAGAAAAACGCTTTCCGAAAATACTTTTCTTAAAATGTATAAAACTGGCACTCTTCATCAGTATACCACTTGAGCCATAAATATGTAACAAATATAACAGATTATTTTGGTCAGATATTTATATTTACTGGTTTAAGGAAGCGAGCATATGGATAATAGAACACAAAATAATAAATTATTCAATAGACAATCAATTTCAACCACTAAGCAAATAGTAAATCATCAGAATTTCCTCACTTGAGTTAATGCTCACTTTTTAAGGCTTTGGAATTTCCAAATCTCAATAATCGGGCACTTAAAAAATAATAAAGCTTATAAGTATTCTGAAAACTGGGTTCTTCAATTAACTAAATATCTATCATTATTTGTTTAGTTTCCTATTATAACCTAAGTATGGTATAAATATAGTTTAACTCAAATCTTCTATCTATTTTTCTCGATTTATCTTAAATTTTCTATTACGTATAACTTTTTCGTTTTAATTCTGATTTTTATGAATTTATAGTCGATTTTTATTATTTTTAGATGTACTTTACGTAACGGGGTTCATTTTGGACGTTGTAACCTATATTTTTTATGATGGTCTAAAAATATTACAAATTCTATTATTTTAACTTAATTATTTACAAATTATTATTTTAAGCTTTTTTTTTTGTAAATTTATGATTTAATAAATATCTAAATTTCATATTTTTGAAATTTTATTATTTTTAAGTCTATTTTAAAAAAATTTACTTATTTACTATTTTTAGAGTTAAATACTTATTTAATTCACTTTTTGTTACTTTAATAATTTCCTAAGTAATTAATTATTTTATTATTAGTAATTATGAATTTAATTACAAAATATTAAGTGTTGACGTAGTAGTTCAGGAATGTTCTACATATCACTTTCATGGATTTTCCATATTTTCCACTTTTTCGTATTTTGTAACTTTACTTAATATATATATATATATCTATTATTATAATTTAATAAATTTTTGAAAATTAATCTAATTTCCTTCTATAATGCTCACGGTATGTATATATATATATATATATTATATGTTCTTACTTTATTTAATGATTTAGTATTTTAGTATATCATACATATACTATTTAGGTGTATACATGTACTTATACTATACTATTAGTATACTTATTTTTATACTTCTATATACACTTTTATACTTATGTTCTTTTACCTTATTTATGCATATGTACATATGTAAATTCTAACATAAACTTAAATAGACTACATACTATACATATATAATTATGCTCTATACATATATATATATATTTAGATGCATACATATATGTATATATATAATGATAATAATAATAACAATGAAATAAGCACTATATGCATAACTTCCAAATGTGTACATGGTGTACTTTTACATATAATTTACTTTACAAATCCCTCAAATACATAATACTACAAAATACATATACAACATAAAAAATATATACATATATCAAATGTGTATTACCAATATCAAATACAATATGTATACATATATCAAATTGGTAGATCAAAGACTCCTCTTCCTCCTCTTAAAATTGATGCAAAATACTATTGAAATAGATGGTGAATCAAGTTGTTAAGTGATGGTTCAAGGAAAAGAAATAAGAAGAAGAGTGAAAGTAGAAAAGGAAAAGGAAAAGGAAAGTGACGGTTAGAAATGAGAGAAAATGTGTGTGTTTTTCTCATGTGTTGTAAAGTGAAGAAAGAAAAAAAAAAACTATAAGATATATACATGTGCAGCCAATTGCAAGGGAGAAAGGAAAAGTAAAAGAAAAA
Organism: Lumnitzera littorea; assembly: GCA_024138015.1. Lineage (NCBI taxonomy): Eukaryota > Viridiplantae > Streptophyta > Magnoliopsida > Myrtales > Combretaceae > Lumnitzera > Lumnitzera littorea. Next base: position 101,931,993 of record JAMXBB010000004.1, on the reverse strand, counting down.
TGAAAAGAAAGAGGAGATAAGGTGATATGACTTTTACTTTATCTCAATCCTCTTATCTTATGCCATATATTTAGTCACATGTGGAAAAATAATTCAAACAATTGGCAGCTGAAAAATCCAAATGAAGTAATGTGAAAGAAAGAAAAAGGTAAAGGAAGAAAATGGAAAAAGGAAAAAAGAAAAAAATTAAGAACTATGAAGTTCGTTTTTCTAAATATAAAATTATAGAATTATTAATAATTATGAAATAATATTCATAATTTTATAAAATTTATTAATTAATTTGTTACTTGTTATATTTATAATATTCGAGAGTTATCTCAACTCGTTTGTTAATAATTTTACGTGATTATGCATGTTAGTCGATAACCGTATTCTATTATGTTTTTAATACTTTTAGGGTATAATTATTCATTTTATAAGCTTTGGTTTATAGTTTTAGGGTTTTTGTCAAGTTCGAGTTTAATTTTGGATATTTACGCGTATATTGAGTTTAAGACTTTTATACGTGATTAAGTTTTCGATCAGGATTTTTTTAAGGTTTTTTTTATTTGTGTTATATTCGAGGTTAAAATTTTAATTAGTTTTAAATTTATTAATTTTGTTGACTTAAGTGAATTATTTATAATACTTAAATTGATTCGATACAAAAAAGAAAGTTAAATTTAGGGGTTTACACAGTATATTACTAGACTCTTTAACTAGTTTACTGGTTGGATAAATTACACCTTTTACTCTTAGTGACTTTCGAAATTACACTCATGTCCCCTCTCCTTGCTTTTTAAAATCGAGCTGATTCTCGTACGTTCACATGTGGGGCTCGTACTCTTTGCATGCGTGCATTGCCATTTGGTAAATGATCTATGAGGTATTGCGACATCAACATAACTAGTAAAAAATAAAAAAAAAAATCCGAAAAGTATAAAAAAGAAATAAGATTTTATTATAAAAAATGATAAATTTATAAAGAAAAGTTATTAATGAAAAAATACCCTAATATACATATATATATATATCTTGCATATGTATACATACTTTTTTTTTCATTAGTTTTTTTGTTTTTTTTTAAATAGAATAGATCGAACAGACCGGTTTACCTTTAGCTCGCCAATTTAACTAATTTACAAGGCTTAACCACTTTGACCCACTAGACTCGATGAGTTGTTTGGCAATTTCTAACCTTGCTGGCCCTTATTAGATTTAGTGAACCATCAAGCTGGTTTTGGATTGGTTCATAATTCGAAATAAGTCATATTCCAAGTTTACCCATATCACTGGAGACTACATCTAGAGAGATCTTACATCAACAAGTTTGAATGGGTGTTATATATATATATATATATATTCGATTTTTCCTCATTTTCTTTTTCACTTTATTATTATTGTTTTTTCAATTTTTCCAGATTTCATTTTTATATTTTATTAGTTTTGGTGACATGATCCTTTCCTACGTAGCCATACACATGTACAAAAAATATGGGACTACACGTATAGAGAATTTGCTCAATTTCGAAAAATGGGAATGTCGGTATAATTTCGCAAATTATCAGTAGAATTTATTTTTATTAATAATATGTGCTTATAGAAAAGATATACAATACCATATGAAGCTTAATGTTTTAAAAAATTTATGCAATGTGTTGTCTTCATAATCTAAGATTTTTAAAATCTAAATTGAAGTTTACTTCTTCTAAGCCCAAGGATAAGTTTATGCATTTGAAATCCTTTTACTTTTGTGAAACCTTAGTTGATTAAGTACCTTAATCGCTAAACTAACCAATCCGAATTAGGATGTTTAAGGCCTTTGGAATAATCAATAATCTAGAACCTTCGAATAATTTAGTGCGAATTGAGCCAAATTTTAATATAAAGTCATAAAAATTAGATGAAAAATACTAGCATAATCAATTTCTCAAAATATTATTTATATGTAATATTTAATTTTAATAATGTGTATTTTTACCTGGTACATTTGTTAATTACTGGAGGCTAGACGTTTGAGTCCCACAACATAACGAGCCGTTAAAAATAAATTACTTAAGTTATAAAAATAATATTTAGGGATCAAATGACATATAACATGATTAAATAGTCAGGTAGTATATATGTTATATACCTGATATGTAAATATATTATAAAATATATCAAATAATTACTAAAAATTGTATTTAATTGCTTAATAATTATAAATAAATCATTAAAATTTTATAAAATGTAAAAAAAAATAGCTAGAATCATTTTAAGATAGGTGTAGAGGCAATTAGGACAGTTGTGGAGTAATTAAGCAATTTAAGGATACTTAGCAACATGGATTAAAAGATATAAAACTCTTAGAGGAGAGAGAAAATGCCATATTTCATTCTACTAACCTAAGAATTGTCACAAACACTCACTTGATGATCGGTAAGCTTCTTAGTAACTTGGAAAAATTATAAGAATGGGAAAACAAAGGAGGAGAAAATTTTGAGAAAAATTAGAATCGATATTATGCAAACCAAGCTAAATCCATGAACACCAATCTAAGAAGCACTTGAGCATGAACCACCACTACCACTTAATAGTAGTGGCCATGCCTAGCTTGGCCAACAACCAGGAAGTGGTTGTTGGTAGGCCACCATTCTAGTGAGTTAATTTTGTACCCTATTTTACTTGAAATTGTAAAAATACTAAATTAACTTTAAAAATTATGAAAAAGTTTATTTGTGCATATTATTGTATGTACTTTTAGGGAAAAATATTAGATTGAAAAATTTTTAAGTGAGTATGGTACTTCTTAAGAAACTGAGCAAAATCGATTTGAATAACCCTATTGACTTAGTTTCTAAGCTAAACTTTTTCTGGAAAATACTTATATTGCATGTGAATACTCTATAAAGAGTTTTCGAATAAAAATGATTTTTATAATTTTTAGGGATTTTTGAGCCTTTAAATTGGATAAAAAATACCTTGTTCTTAAGGATTTGGTGTATGGAGCTTAATGAAACCCTTAGTAGTAGGTTCTGAGATTTCTTTAGATCATATTCCACCGTGAAGGATAATCTAAAGTTGTTTGGTTTGAGTAGGAAATGAGATATGGGTAAGTTGGCGAATATGGGTTTAAGGCATTAGTAGGTAAGTATGAGAATTTGAAGAATTTAGTATTATAGTGTTGCTTGGTATGATAAACTTGAAATATGAAGATGATTTAATATGTCTATAATTTGGAATATGATGTTTAATGAGTTAGACTCAAGTTCAGAGACTTGACCAAAAAGCTACCTAATATGGCATCTGTAGGTTAATAAGAGAGTTCTTAATTAATAAGGATATTATCAGATACTTCTTCACAAAGTTCTTAATTAATGAAATTGTTTTTGTATACTTCCACAGAGAGTTCTAGAATAAAAATTGTATTAACACTATTGATTAGAAGGTTCAAGAACCAGAGTAATGTTCAGAACCTAATTCAAAAGCTAACTTAGAATCAAACTTAGCGACTGAATTAGAACTAGCTTATAACGAATTAATTACCAACAAGTGAGTATTTAACTAGTATATGTACATATATATACTCATGACTTATAATTGACCTTAGAAATACTTACTTTTGCTAGGTGAAGTCATGGAAGAAGAAGTTCATGCTAACTAATAAATTGGGATTGTACTGCTGGCCAAGTAAGTGGATTTGTGTGTACAGGATATAAACTTATATCTGATTAGTGGAGAATGAATGTCTTTGCACATGATTGTGGCGTTTGTCTAAATGATGCTTGAAATTGTTGTGTAAAGTACTTGACTTACACTTAATTAGTGAATTGTGAATGTTCTAGTTTGTGAATGGAGTGATTGTTTGAATATTGCTAGGTTTTGCAATAGAGGTACTTGGTGATCTTGTATTTTGTATGATGTTGGTAATGTGGTTATGTGATGAATTCTACATTTGGTTGTGAGTAAAACTCATGAAGACTTATGCTAGAATGAGTATTCAAATCAAAACCTAAGGTAAAGACAAAACAAACATGATAAGCCTTGTTGATATACTTGATATTGATTGAGAATTAGTTGATGCACTCATAACATGGCACGAAAAGGACCTATAAGTTAGTTTTCTTAAAACTTATGATTTTGTTAGGGTAAGTTGACAAAGTTGATTTCGTGCATATAGCTCCGCATTGACTAACACTTCAACCACATTTCGTGGTTTTGCTAGGTTGAGATAATTTACTAAGTTTCTGAATATATTCTCCAAATGCTTGGATTTATAGTCGACTAAACTGGATAAGTTGCTAGGCTGGCTAAGATGGCTAGGATATCAATACTGATGCATGTCATGTGCATTACCATGGCATATCATTTGCATTATTTTATTTGCTGCTCGAAAAATTAACTGAATATGAAACTTGAGTGCCTATGTTACGTGCTTTGGTGTGTTGTTGCTTATTTTTCACTCTCACTCAGCTCAATAGTAGCTAAGCGAATAAGTTTTCTCTTATCCCCAAGTTAAGATGCAACTTTTTGGGTGTCATTAGCAATTGGGATGAACTTATGGGGAGTACTAAATAAAGTCAGTTATTTTAGAAGTGAAAGCATAATTGAATAAGTACAATAAAGACCCAAAAGTTTAACTGAATTTTAGTATTCGAGTTTTTGTAGTTTGTAAATTTTGTAAATATTATGACCAAAAACTTATAGCTGAACTCATTTTTGGTGCCAAATATATAATGAAGTGTTGTTTTTTTTTTTTAATGGAATTGAGCTTATTAACAATAGATTTACTTGTGTGATAGAACATCGTGTGTTATGTCGGGATGTGACATCCTTATTTTGTTCTTTATTTATATTATTCAAGAGTGCTCTTGATAACTATTTTTTGGTATTTTAAATGATTGTGAGTAGTTTTTATTTTTCAATTTGCAAAAATGGTTCTTAACTAATTATTTATTTAAAAGGAAAAGGACATTTAAATGAGGGTACTAAAGTAAATATGCCACTAATTACAATTGCAATTTCTATCTTTGAATTTGCACTTTACTTTCATGAATAGAAAACTAATCCAGTAATCCCACTAACCCACTAGCCTTCTTTCTCTCCCATCTATTTTTAAATTGCTTTGATCAATTAAAACATTAAAAAGAAGAAAAAATTACTTGTTTTCAATCAAAATTAAAAAAAAAATTACCAAAATACAAATTGTACAAAAATAATTATCAAAATACCAAGCTTAAGTCAAATTTTAATAACTATTTATACTAATATTGTATTTTCAAAATATAACATTAGTATAATACCTATATCGCATCTTGAAGATATGATATTAATACAAATAGCTAATATTGTATCTTTAACTTTTGTATACTATGGTTATATCACATCTTGAAAATACGTACAAACAGTAATATTGTTTCTTTAAAATGCAATATAATATCGGTATTTTAGTAATTTTATTTTATCTAATTAATAATTATGTAATTTTTCTTTTTTAAAGTCTGTAGTCATGTAATGCATTGCATCCTTAAAAAGAAACTATATATTTTATTATGCACATATGCTGCAAGTGCAAGATCCCACCAGTTCCGAATAAAGAAAAAACGCACAATCCCTCCCTTTTTTTCGTTTTATTCTACTATTTCCTTTAAAATTCATTTTTATCCACACATATTAGAAGAACATTTATTAAAAATTTGTCTATATGAAGAAGATATATAATACCATATGAAGCTAATTAAAATTTATAATACACTTGTGAAGTCTTTTCACGTATGGATAAAAATGAATTGGAACATGCACGATTGAAATAGCGAAATTCGGATAATTTTTATAAATTATGGCATATTGACTAATATAAGCTATTTGCTTCATATTTGTATATTGAACAACTCTAAAAATTTGGCTTCCGACGGGCTATGATTTTCCACTAACTTGAATACAGGATTTTACTTAAGGAAGCGAATTGTACATATTGAATTTTAGGTAGAACAAAACCATAAAAATCAGTAACATTTTTAAGAAAATCTACATTTTGATGAGGTTAGTCATAAAAGGTTGTCGGATTTAGGGGTGGTCACGGAGACCAACTCCCCTGTTCCTTTATACTGATAGCTTCTTTATCTCATTCGACAATTTAATTGCAGATTTTCACGTGAAAAAGCTTCTAAAAGATCTGCTGCCATTGGTTGTCACTGTCAACATTGAATTACATAATCGCACCAAGTCCAACCTTATTATAATTGTTGGAAGTTTCTTTGATTTATGGCGGGCGCCATCAATAAACACTAATTTAACCTTTAGCCCCTTGCCATAACACATCAACTCCAACCAAACAGCTGATTCCACTGAAATGAAGATTTGCCACCACCGTTCCGGGATGATCCAAATTAGACAAAAACTGAGGATCATTATAGGTGTTATAATATCAACGGGAGAATTTCTGTTTAAGGATACCATCAGAGATAACACAATTGTTCGAATAAATAGGAATTAACAATGATTAGAAAAGCCTCACAACATTGATGATAGCTTAACAAGTAATGGCGTTTGTCCATATTGATGATTCATTTTCAAGACCATCGTATGTTATGTCATGCCATAACAAGTATGGGAAAATTTTTAGAGGAGCAGGAGCCAAGCCATGTATACTACTAGAAGGGGATGTTCTGAAGCATGCTTCTAGAAAAGCTAACATTTTTGTTACCTTGAGGTTTTACTTTCCAAGAGACAACTTACGGTATGTTATGATCTATAGCTCTCTCAAGAAAATACATTTAGAGAAAATGACCATTTTGATTGTGGGGACGAAAAATATCCTACATGGGATGGACAAATAATGCATGGGAGTACGAAACATATATTTTGCTCACATTTAACAACTTGAGAAGTCACATGATATGAGAGTTTAATAACTCCCATGCGGTAGAAACATAAACACAACAAGAAGAAGACTTAGAGAAGTTACATTACACAAATTACGGAAAAGCATATTGCAATATGAGAAATTTGATAAAATGACTACACAAATTTCCCACTATCTACCTACTGAGCTGCTGGGCTAACGGTAATGTGCCTTAAAGGATTTGGTGACTCTGGGCCTCCAGCATGCTTGACAAATTCATCTGGAGTAAGAAAAACACCATGACAAGTGCAAACAATGAACATGGCGCCTCCCCTGCTTTCATAAAGAAACCCTTCAGTAGTCCTCTCCTCGTTCCCTGTGGTTCTTGCAGTCCTCCTAGAGGAATTACCACCTTCACCATTTCCTTTCACAGTCATTGGTGTGATGTTTTTAGTATCGTGTCCTATAGGCAAACCCATTGTTTCTGCAAAAATCAAAAAAAGAAAGGAGAAAAAAAATTACCGCTAAGAGGATACTGTTGTCACGACTGAAGATTGTTATTTATACGTACACACATACATATATATAAAATTCTTGATGCTTGATAAACAGAAAAATACCGCCTTAGTTGTCTATTTAATATATCGTAACCCCTTTTACAATTTTATAACATACTCTTAGTTGTCAATTCACTATACCATAATGCCTTTTATAACTTTGTAACGTACTTGTAACCAAATTGATATCTAAACCCTTCTAGAAAGCTTTCACATTTTTTACGTCGATACATTATTTGTACTCTTGTTATCCTTTTACATTATTTGTCTAACAAATAAAATGTGCGCTGATAATTGTTAAATTTAATCCACTACCATCTGTTGTAATAGCTTAAGCTTATATATCAATATAAATATTTCATACTTTAGTACTCAGCCTCACTTGTGCGCTTGGACATTTACCAACCCTCAGTACATGGAAACAATTAAATAGGGGTTGATTGTTATATCAAGGAATCGAGCTTTAAATTTGCAATGACAAGGTGGTTTTGGCAACTAGAATTTCTCTTCTTTGTTTGCAAAAATTTCTATAAGAGATATCTTAATTTTAATGCAGCACTGCCATTAATCCGTTCATATCATTTGGAGACTAATTGCATGCTGATTAAGAGAACTAGATATTCCATTTCCTCTTATTCCAATATAAAGTTATTATTATGGTGTTCAGTTCAATTTTAAGCATTAAATAACAATTCCCAATGGATTACTATTACACGTCGTGTCCCCCAACTCCTAAATTGCTGTTCAATAACCTATTTATCATTTTTGCTACAAATGCCCTATCCTCGAAAGTATTAAGTTTCTATTGACTATGAAACATATCATGGACAACTTATTTTGTATTCATGTCTTGTCAATCATTATTCATTTTTTATCAACTAAACAGCAATAGTTATTAAATTGCAATTTAATCCCTTCTTATTCCATTCAGATAAGTGAATGGGCTCTAAAGGAAGGAAACAAAAGCAGAACTAAAAACACAAAATTAATGATAAACATCCAGCAAAATTAAGATAGATGCAAGAATTGGTAAGAAACAATTGTTGCTAGTTTCTAGTATGTCCAAAGTATCACTCATGACACACGACCATAAAGAAATGAAGAAAATAACATTAAACATTATCCAACTCATTAGGGAGACTATTCTTCATTTCGACAGAGTTATGATGATCTAATTTGATGCTTAAAGATTTTAAAAGTAATAGCTGTTTGGTTAATTTTATAGGTTCAAAATGAAATAGTTATGCCTTCCTTGCTAAACCTTTATTATGTTTGGTTGTCAGATAACTACTTCACAAAATTCATATTATTGTCAAATAAGCAATTGCAATTCCTTCTCATGACCATAGGAAGAGCTATTTCTTGATCTTTTTTTGCATAGTTCACTCCCTAACTCAAATGTCAAGCCATAAACGAGGGCAAAAATATAATGAATCATGGTCAAATTGTAGTGTCTTTTAGTCTGGTAATAATGGATCAAAGGCCTATTCCCGTGTTGTAAATCATTTCCAGGTGTTAAGGCATATAAATAGTGGATCATAAGTAGTAGGGATAATTCTCGCCTATTTTATTTTCCCAGATCAGATTGTTAAAGGCATTAAACTCTATGTTTAGAAGGATTTTGCTATGGAATTCTCCTCAATTCCTCCGAATTATTATTTGTGATCACTCTTTCATCCACAAAATCATTATTCCCTTTACTGGATCACAATAATTGTTCCGGCATATTGAATTCCATAGAAAGAATATGACGAGAATGGAAGCATTTGTGGGTCCATTAGAGAAACAACGTGATCAATTCATTGGAAGAAATAGGACAAATCAAACAAGACAATGAATTAAATTATAATCAAATCTCTATAGTTCATGAGGAACCAACTTCTATCGAGAATTTGAGGTGATAAAAAAAGGTTGAAAGTGGTTATGAACAACCATTTTGACCCAAAAATCTTCATTTCTTTTTTCTTTTTCATATTTTTGAGAGCATTGCAAAATGGTTTACCAACGATAAGTAAAATCAATAAGGTTCTTTCAAACGCGTCCTAAATTTGTGTCCAAAAGGATATGGCGTGGGAGAATCAGTTGAGTAATGCTTTGAGATCATGTCCTAATGTCTTGCATATTTGGAGGTATCTAAGATCAGAGGGACGGATTAATCTCTTCAGCAACCTATCCTCTTCCTTTTGGGCTCAGAGTAGATTAAGCAGTCAAGATCATATCGCTACAGTTTGGCTAGTCATTTTTTGATTTATTTTATGGTTGCTTTGGTATAATGGAAACACGATAGATAATGGTAATGGAAGTCAGACAGTTAACCAGGCTTAGAGCTCATGGATTCTAGGCTTTTCACCAAAGGAAATTCAAGATTAGGTAAGTTAATTTGAGATATATTGTTGCAGGATTAAGGAAGCGAAATTAATTGAAGAAATTGAACAACGAGTAAAGTAGCGAAATCCATATAAAATAATCAAGCAATAATTATGATAAGATTGCTAATAATAACAACTTCTTCTTTTTTTTTTTTTTTGACTGATTAAAACCTTACTGAAGATAGAATTCGTCAATTTCCAATCAATATTGAAATCACTTTCATCCTTCAGAATAATTTACTAACTCATTACGAATATGGAGGAGAGACCTTGTAGATCACGTCAAACAACTTCCCAATTCATTTGCATTTTGCAACGATAAACAATTACCAACCAATGATTAAAAAAAAAAAAAAAAACCTTTTGTCTTTTCCAAAATCAACTTCAATGGCCCGCATTACCAACCAATGATAAAAAAAAAGAGATACTTTTGTCTTTTCCAAAATCAACTTCAATGCCCCGCATTGAAACGATCTTGAAAATCCTATGTCCAATACACTTAATTCTTTGCCACCAGTGATGAGAAATTGCCTTCTCAAAACTCCAATTCTGATAGTTGATGGACGAGAATTTTATATATATATATATATTAAATTGCTTAAACGAAATTTCTATCAATAAGTAAATCTTATGGGCTACACCATACAATGAACTTTTAGTAACCTCACACAAACCATAAGAAAGGCATCTCACTTGAAGTCAAAGTTAGCATAAAACCTTAATAAGAAAAAACTTTTATAGATAGTAATATCAAATACAAGCCGTATGATACAAACATAATTTAAAAGTTTATCAATTAGCCACCCAAAAAAATAATAGAAAAGGAAACTAAACAATCCAATTAAACCTTATCAAATCTAATGGACTAAAAAGATAATAATAAAAATATATCTAACTAAAACATATAAAATGAAAATAATAGTCCAAAACACATATAAAAATCTTAATTTGATCAATGGTCCCATCATTTCTCTCTAGCTTCGAAAAGTTTACCTTAGTTAAATTGAAACTAATGTGTCACTCATAACCGTTAGGGCTAATCCTCTATGTTCTGACTAGGTAATCCATATAACATCTAAAGGTGGACAATCTACCCACTTAGTAATAAATTACCTACCATCTCTCTTGAATGAATCATCAATAACATCATATATCTCTTCTTTCTTTTGTCTTAGTGGGTGAACATATGGAATTGCATTTAGTTTAATCTTTGCATTGATCTTTATTTCAAAACTTTTAAAGGTTGCATACTTTTGTCATGTAATTTCCTACAAAAATCTCATGGAAATCTCTTTGTTCTATTCTATGTAGTCATCAAATCTCCCTTTTGAATTCCTAAAACTTGGATGAACATCTACAACAAACTTATATGATTCGTTGCTTAAAATAATTTTCTTTCCATCTCCACATGTAGGTCATGATAATGGGTAGCAAACAACTCAGCAAGTTTAGAAGGTTTAGATGAAAGCGAAAGAGGTATAATATCAATAGGACATCTCAATTGATATCCTAGTACTACTTAAAGGGACTCATCTAGTGGACCTATTTACTGAATTATTATAAGCAAGTTTTATCATAGGAAGGATGCACTTCCAAGTAGACATAAGGTCATCTACTAAACACTTCAATATGTCACAAACTCCTATCAACTGCTTTAGTTTAACCATTAGTCTAGAGGTGACGTATAAATGAAAACTATAATTTGGTGTGTAGTAGTATCCAAAGTGCTTTCTAAAAGTAGTTCACAAATTTGGTACCCTTATCTAACAAAATAGTTCTAAGTAACCCATATAACCTAACAATTTTATCAAAGAATAATTGAACTATGTAAGAGGCATCCATGGTCTTACTAAAAAGTATATAATGTAATTATCCTTGAGAAGCAACCTATAACCATGATCAATCATGTCACCTAAGTGCCATATTTAAACCTAAGAAAAGGCTTATATTAATATCCTGTTCATTTGACTCTTCTTTATCAATAGGATTCATCCTCTAAGGTAGTAGGCTACGCAAGACTGATCCATGAACTAAATATATTGTAGGCTAAATATCAAACATGGGAGGTAATTTACTAGGGAGTTCTTCAAAGGAAGAGTCCTTAAATTCATCAACTATAGGTTTTACCTTTATGGGCAAGTATGATCCTATATCACATGGTGACTCTTTGACTTCCTTAACTACTAAGGTGTTTAGAACATTTTTATTAAAGTCAAGTATAATTTCTTCATCAATCATTGCATGAAGGGATTTTTCTTATTTTATTTCAATGATTGCTCCTTTATTCGTACTTATCTTAAGTTATTTAGGTAGTGAAGGGCTAAGCTTAATTTCTTTCCATTGTGTATGAACGCATAGGTGTTAGTCCTACCCTAATAAACCACGTCTAAATCATACAGTCAAGGTCTCCTAAAAGAACATGAGTAATATCCATGAGTACTACATCACACCAAATCTTATGTAAGTAAGTGGCAAAATTTAAGGGAACTAAAGATCTCTAAATGTTAGGTGTTATGGTCTTATATAGCCAAGCTACCTTATAATGGTTAGGGTGTGATTTAAGCTTAAGACTTAACTTAGAAACTACAACCTACAACACTATACTCATATTGTTATCCCAATCAATGATTACCTTACAGTTATGATCATTACATTTTGTGTAGGTATAGAATATACTAGTCCTTCTCCAATCATCTTCCTTCCTAAGTTGAGTAGCAAAACATCTAACAATATTCAAGTCACCCTAATTGCAACATAAGCCTATGTCATCTTCATCGTTAGTGCATTCTTTTAGGATATGATCTAATTGCTTGTAGTCATCATTCTCTATTGGTTCTCCCTCTCCTATATAAAGGTTCTTATTTTAGTGTTGGTGGGCAAGGTGACTAAAACTATGACACTTATTACACCTCTAGTAAGAACTAACCTTAAAACTCTCTTTAACATTATTCTTATTTGTAGTGTTTCTATCCTGAGTCTTGGTAGAATTGCTAGTCTTAGGTGCTATGAGGATATTCTTAATGGACTTGCTGGATCTCTCATTATGATTGCTATTCCCGGAAACTTGCTCCCCTATTTATGAACTAAACCTTCCAAGTAGCTGATAACATGAATTTAGCATATATTTTCTATAATTATTTTGTGCTATTTAGATATTAGTCTAGTTAATTTTATATTATTTTAAACTTAATTAATTTTAATTTCATTTTTAGGGACTTCGAGAGTGTTTTATGAAATTTTGAAGATTTTTATGTAGTTTTGGAGAAATTTGGACAAAGGCATTGCTCAATAATTAAAGTGGAAGAATTGTAAGCAAAAAACAAAGTCTAGAAAAAGAGCATGGTTGAAGACCATGGCCATGGTCCATGCCTGTGTTCTCCATGTCCTTAGTTTCCATTGGATTTTCAAAGATTTCGGACAAGTATAAGTACACACCCTAACTCTACCGCCGTAGATCTTACCCGTGGATATGCAATAACACTCGAATCCTCTATTTTTATTAGGTTTTCTTTATAAATATAGGTTTTACTTCTATGAATAGTTGTTTAAGCTTAGGTTTACAGAGAGAGCCCCTTTAGGGAAGAATTTTATACTAGAATTGTATTAGGGGTCGCTCATATTTCTTCTTCTTCTCTTTCCATTATGTTGTTGTTAATTTGAATCATTCTTAGTAAATCATTATTGAACTCTAGTTCTTTTGCAACAATTTGTCTTGATTCAATCTTTGATACTATTTTTTGAAAATCTAATTACACTATTTATATTGTCATTGATTAGTATTTATCCAGATTGTTAATTTGATGTATGAGTCTACTGTACAGATGCGAATTATACAATGAACAAACCAATGTAATTAGAGGGAATTAGAGTTGACTAAACTGTTTAGCAATTTGGTTCTTTCAGATTAGGGTAACCCTAGTACGACTAAGCTAATAACAGGATCCAAGTTCTTAATGCAATCCTATGACACTTTATTTAGAAGCGATTTAAGTAGAAAGGGATTCATGATTAGAAATTAGCTAGAGACGCAAGTTCAATTGATTCAAATTAGGCATCTCTACAGTTTAAAAAATAATTGAGATTGAAGGTTGCAATGAAATAGGTAGTAAATAACAATGATTCATTAAGGATTACGTACTTCTTTAATTTACTTGAACTATGCTTATTTATTATAATTAGTCTTATTTTAGTTAGTTAGTTATTTCACTTGTTCTTGTTTATTTTTATTGTTTTTATTTTATTTATTGTTCATTATTCGTCTTTCCTTCTTAATCATAATTATCTCCACATTGTTAAGTTAGATAGTTGGTGTGTTAAGGTAAAATTGCTAGTAATCTAGGGTTTTCACACATATGGTTCTTTGTGGAATCGACACTTGGACTCACAATCTGTTTTATCCATATTATAACTTAACCATGAATACTTATCTGATGTTGGTCAAGTTTTTGATACCGTTACCAAAGAGAGAAAATAGTAACCTAGATAAGATATTAGAAAAAAACCCTAATTTCCCAATTATTTTGATGTTCTTCTAATAAATCCTCCCTATAGTTCTTTTGATATTTTCTTTATTAGCATGCTTTTAATCGATGAAGTATTGTAGTTTTTAACTATGGAATTGCATTGAGGGATAGATTCAATCGTCAAGCCAATAACATAAAACAACAATACTTCTTAAGCAACAACCGAAGTTTGGTTTATTTTAATTTTGGTTATTCTTGTTAGCTAGTTCGTTTATGGTATGTCAATTCAAGCATCAATTTTAAAGACATTAGTTAATGTTATTTGCTTAAACAATTTAGTTTCATCTAAAAATAGTTATTGAATTTACTTATGCTATAGTAAAATTGAAGTTGTCATCTAATATAAGTGTTATTTGATTTGCATTGGTGCATCAGTTCACCTTTTTTTTCTTTTTGAATTTTTTGAACGTAACTTCAAGAATTGAGTCAAAGGAATCAAAATAGCTTAGTTTCAAGAATCAAAGGAAGAACATGACCAAAGTCCATGCCTGTGGACTTGGATTGTATTCCTGTTAATATTAATTTTGAGAGGAAAGTTGAAAGAATTCTTGAACAAGAGGTCTATGTTTAGGACCATGCCCCGTGTTCCTTGATTGTGGAGATATTAGGTTTGTAATATTAAGGTAAAGGTAAGGACCATGGTTACACTCTACAAAAATCATGGTTAAGTCCCTTCCCACTTTATTTTAAACTCACTTTCTCTCTCTAAAAAACATTTTCCTCTCAATCTTTTCTCAATACTCACATTAAACACTCACGAAAAATCACATTCTAACATTGTGCATTACAAATTTTAGTTACATGCATCACCCTTCTCTAATTATTTTCTTAGATTTGTTGTTATTAAGTATAAAAATTGAATTTTTACTTCTATGAAGAACAGTTTGACTTACATGTGTAGGAATATGAGTGACTTATGATATATAATATGATGAAACATGTTTATTACTCGTTGTTTACTAGAAATCGCTTGAAAAACACATACTTTTAAAGATTCAATGTGAGCAATGCTTTCCATATTGAAAAAAAGTGAGAGAAAATGAAGGAAAGTGAGAAAAAGTAATGGAATTCTTGATATTGACATGTGATGTATACAATTCATGTTGGAAATTTACAAACTTGTTAGATAGAAGATTTTGTACAATCAGAGAAATCCATGAACTCATGAATTCTTCAATATTGGTCGGAATTGTGGATATGGATCTTATTTCAATATATTTAAAAATTCATGGTAAGTAATATGGAATTTGTATTGCAATTGCACATGAAAATAGATTGTGAATAACAAATTTAAAGAAGAAATTGTATGTTAAATGTTAATATTCATGTTAATAAAGATTATGAAATTATAGGATTGGTTTAAGCTCAATTTAGCATTTTATTAACATATAATTTCATTAATCCATGGTTTTATAAATTAGCATTTTATCATACATTCTTGTGTAATTCAAAATTTCCTATGTTACTCGGTTGGATAAATTCGCAACAAATTAGGATTGATCCTTAAAGTTTTCTTTAAATTCTTGAATTAGTTAATTCTAATATAAACTAAATTTGTTCCTTTTTATTAAAGTTGAAATCCTTTATTTTTTGTTTTAGATCATGCAAAGGGTTAAAAATACTGTGCATAAGAATTCAAGCACTATCCTTACACATCTCCTTCTAACATTTGACAAATCATGTCAAAGGAAGCGATATCTTCAATTATTGGAAAAGGAATTTTGCCAGACATTTTATTTGAGTTGGGATTCACTTATCCAAGTTGGGTATGATGCCAAAGTGTGACAAATGATTGAGTTTGGAGGCTGGGATTGGCTTTTGATAATTAATGAGCTAGTGTATAAGGAATTAATACTAGAGGTGTTAAGCACTCTAAGTCTAAGGTTAACTTTCGATAATCTTGCCAATGGTAGGCAAAATATTCTATACTTTAGGTATAATAGTCATTAAGCAATCATGCCATTTGATGATATACCTGTTCACATGGGTATATATCCTTAAGACTATGTGATGAATCGAAAGCGTATAGAGCTACCTTATAAACTATCTCAAGGATTATATGAGTCTTTTGTTTAGATGGATTTAACTGGTGGAGAAGGAGGAGCTTATGACCCAAGGAGGTTTAAAGCATTTAAGTTAAGAGACCTAACTCTTAGATTAGTTCACTATGTTTG
The DNA here is from genome assembly GCA_024138015.1 of Lumnitzera littorea. Taxonomy (NCBI): domain Eukaryota; kingdom Viridiplantae; phylum Streptophyta; class Magnoliopsida; order Myrtales; family Combretaceae; genus Lumnitzera; species Lumnitzera littorea. The sequence continues at coordinate 101,915,562 of JAMXBB010000004.1, read as the reverse complement.
GGCTAGAGGTTTCACTGGTAAAAAGAATAGCCAAAAAGTAGTAAATGAGAGGGATAACATATATCTACATAGTATTGCTAATCGATAACCCATGAACCTAGGAGTTAGGATAGCCTGGTTTCTTAGAAACCGGGTTATCGATTGTTATTCAAGTTTCATTTTTGCAGGTCTCTTCATCACCAAGTTAGTAAGAAATACTCCCCCTATTCAAAACCTTTCTCGCATGGAGGCATTGGATCCCCCTACTCTGCTAACCTATGACTCCATCAAAGCTATGAAGTTGCCTCTAGCACTTAAGGATCTATTGCTCGGGCCTTCTAGTGAACCTACCTCATCATTATTGTAACTGCGTTCAAGTTCATCATCTTCTTTGATATTTGGCATGATTAAGAGGATGATGAGGCAGATATTAAAGAAGCAATAGATCTTAACTCACAAGTTAGATAGAGCTGAGGTTAAACAAAGTGCATTCTTTGCCCATCTAAGAGTCCAATGACCACCTTCACCACTTATGCTAGCCTTAGACTTAGATGAGGAGTTAGGTGATGAGGAAATTGAAGAGAAAGATGAAGAATGATTTCCTTTGCACTTTTTCTTTATTTTTAAAAGACTTAATTTGATAATTTTCTATTTTGGATAACTATACTCCTAACTTATTTACTATTGCTCTCTTTTTAAATAACTATTTTTCATATTTGACATTTTGTAAGTTCTATAAGCACAAACCCTCTAATACTTAAATTAGCAGTAGTTTTATTTACTCTATTCTATTTAGTTTAACTTCTTTTTATTTTTAAGTCATTTCATTCTTGATGCAAAGAAAACCATGCGCTTAAACAAATCGATGGAATTCAGATTTCAGACTTCAAATTTTTTTCGAGGATTAATGCTAAAACCAGGAAGTCCTAATTATTTTCTTTGTTATTTTTCTCCAACTTATATTTTGATTTGCATTATTATTGTGTACATTGGGGACAATGTACAATTTAAGTGTAAGGGGGAACTGATATATTATGTATGTTAATAAAGTAGATGCAAACTTAAGCTTTCAAAAAAAAATTTCTTAAAAATTTGTACACCCTTATATTAAGCAAGCAATTTTTCTTTTCAAATTTGCTAATATCCTTTATGAATCTATAACACTTTGCTTAATTTGAGTGATTAAATCCCTATGATTTAGAATTCCTTGTTACTTAAGTTGAAGCTTAAACTTTGGACTAGGATAGATATAGATGGGTTAAAGATTAGTTATTTTGATTTATAAACTTAATTTTAAAGGATAGTTATTTATCCTTCTTTTTAAAACTTTTTTAGATTAGATGAATAAAAGAGATTTATCCTTTGAAAGTTGCTTAAAAAATTAAAATAGCTAGATGTATTAATTGAACTAATATAAATAATTGTTAAGGATTAATCTTGGTCCCTTAGAAGATGAAGACTCTTTCCCATTGTCAATCCACAAAGAAAAGTGAATTTAATTAAAGTTGTTAAAGATCAGCTTCGATCCCTTAAAGGACTGAATCATAAAAACCTTTGAATGGGGATCTTAAAGAGGCAAAAGACTTAAAGGACCCAAGTCATCCAGATTTTTATCAAACATTGGCCAAAGTAGAGGATAAGTTCCATTGGCTGAAGATGTTAGAGGACATAGAAGTCTTTATGGAAACTTGTGTAGTATGCTAGATTGAGAGGCAAGAGACCTTAGCAGCAATATAGAAGAAGGTCACTTAGGGTATAAGGTAAGAAGGTGAAAGACAAGCAAAGAACATCCTATATGGGGCCCTAACGTGAGGTGCAAGCCAGCCATCTTACTTCAAGTACTTAGTGAAGTGGAAAGGTCTACCTTAGAGTGAAGCAATCCGAGAGAATGTCATTTACTATGTTTAGTTTAGACATCTAGTGGTGGAGTTCTCAAAGGAGTGAAAGGTGATGGGGAAATCACTAGTCTACTCTTAAGAATATTCTCAGAGGAAAAGTATAAAAAAGTTCTTAACGTTTCATGTTTTTACGAATCAGTCTTTAACCTTTTATTTAGTCTATTTTAGTTCTTAATCTTTTTAAGTCGTATCAAATAAGTCATTTCATTAAATTCTATTAAATTTTCTATTACTGAGGGTACGTGTTAGTATACAATTAGTTCACAAAAGTACAAAAAAGCCTCTAATGTTGACCTTTATATACGAATTAGTTCTTAATATTTTTATTTAGTCTATTTTACTCCTTAATGTGTCTACACATAACAAAAAAACTAATGGATAAACTTTTTTGTAAATTTATTAAAACGTTCAAGACTAAAATGAACCACACGAAACGTTAATGAAACACCCCAGTTAGATTAGTGATTTAAATCATAAACCCCTTAAAATAGTATTGTTAGGAATTGAAATTAAGGTTCCAATTTAATTATTTTAAAATCTTTATTTTTTTTACGTATACATTAAGTATATTAAATTTTATTTCACGTATATTTTGAGTACATTAAATTTTATACTTTACATATAGGATACAATAATTTTTATTAATACTTTACATTGCAATAATTGTATATATGATTATTTTTCTAAATACTATATTTATGTTTCATCTCAATTGACTTTTATCCTTTTATTTAAAAATATATACATCTTTTATTTTGGTATATTCTAGAAACTATCTAAAAACCCTACCCTAAACCTTACTTTATCTCCCTAGCCACAATCACAGTCTATACTTTCTCTCTCCCTTAGACCATCATTTCACTCTCCCTCTCTTGGCAATTTCTTTTTCTTTAATCCCCTTCCCTCTTCACTAAATACATTGGACCCCACCCCTTTATTACACAATCTTCAATCGCCATCATCCTTTTTCTCTCAACATCTATTTTTTTTTCTTCTTCCCCTCACCTGATCCCTATCTTCCTTGTTAACCCTACTCCCCTTCTCTTCTCTCATGCCCCCCAAAATCCCTAGCACCCTCTCTCCCTCTATTCAACTAGTCCCCACCCCCTGTATCCCTATCCCTCTCTCTCGATTCCATTATGTCACAAGCCTTACCCTAATCCTAATCCTACACATAGAACCCCTCCTAATTAGATAAATATCAAACCCCTCCACCCAAATCGAACCCCAATTCCAAAGCCTAATAATGTTCTTTCATGATTCAATTCTTAGAGCAGCTCGTTTGGACTCAATTGGTCTTCACGCTTAGTCGAATTAATTTACCTTTGTTCTACGCATTTCACATTGACTCGATAAATGTTATTAATTAACTACTTAAGTATATTATTTTATAAATTATAATTCTTATATTATTGTTTATGTTAGGTCCTTGTTTGTATCATTTGGTGACCTCTTCTCGATTTAACTTTACGATTTGTTTCTGATTTCGTATTCGGTACCATACTCTTAGCATATGTTTTACTATTATTTTATTTATTATACCCGTGTTAGTTTTGATTAAGTATTGTTAGTACTCATTGCTTTTAAATTATTTGTTTATCATGTTATATAATGTTAATTATGTAAAAGTTATTATTAAAAATATTTTATCATATTTTGGATCGTTAGTTATAGATTTATATGTTAGGGCCGATTTCTATTTCTATTGTATTCGACCTGGGTCGCTATCTTTTGTTTATTTATAAATTTTGTTAATGATCGTATTTTATATAATAGTCCCAAATGTCAATCTGGTGTATTATAATACTATGTTATTGTTAGTATCTCTTATTTTTTTATATCAATGGTATTGCGATTCAAGTATTTTCTTCACTTTAGTATTATGTGTATATATATACATATATATATAATAGCATATTACATTAGGAATGGTATGTTTATTTTATCTGTTTATTATTATTTTATCATTTCTTACGAGTTTTTACGAATCGTACTATTTTCCAATTAAGTACATATTAGTTAATTCTCTTATCGATTCAATAATCTATATTATTTGGTACTCTAGTATTGTGTCCATTGTATACTTTATATATATATATATATATATATATTATGTACCTTACGAGTTTCTATAAAAGTTATCTTATATAAATATAGTTATATCACTTTTTTAGTTTAATCATATTATGTTATTATTATTTGACTCAAAGATTTTTTTTTTCTTGGATCTTAATGGAATAAATCATAAGCTCTTAGATAATTCCTAGGTAGGACTTAGCTTTAGAATGCTTAAGGGTAACATGCTACTTGTTTTCCTTTAGATTCGTACTGGTTATTGAGTTCCTTTCTTATTGAGTGGTTGGGGCTTCTTCATACAACATTTAAAGTTGTGGATTCCAATTATCTACTAAGTTGTTAGATTTGGATTCCATGATTGATTCGGACTTTGTATTTGGCTCATTTTCGGCTTTCCAAGTACGTGGTGCTTGTTTGTATGATTGTGTTTGTTTGTATGATTGTGCTTGTTAGGACTTAGAATATAATCGGACTAATATATATTTGGCCTAAAAGAATGGTTTGCTAGTTATGCTTGACCCGTTTGCTCTAGGGGCTCGTAATGGCAGTTCCTTAAAGGAGTAACCGCTAATCATATGCGGGGATTCCCTAGTGGAATTTCATATGAGATGATACAACTAGAATATTAAGTTTTTGGGTTTTAGACTCTGAGTGTAAAGGACTTAAAGGAACATTTATATTATATCCACCTATGTATGTAGACACAAATCACGTGTGGTAGGGTTATGAGTACCCTTTTGATGATTGTTAGCCTAAATTAAAGATAACTAAACTATTATTTGTTTATATGTTATTATAATTACATTATATGTATGTGTATGTTCTGGGCTTGACATTCGTGTGTATTTGTGCACTTGTACTGAGCCTCGACTCACTTTTTTTATTTTTATAGTTGCGGGTTAATTCCATAAATTTGCGACAAGTATGGAAATAGTTATCATCGGTTTGGGAAAGAGAGACGGTTGGCTTAATATGTTATAGAAGATCAAGATCGAGTTATTTAGTATGTTTGGGGCTAAAATGACTCGCCCTTTGAGTCACTTGAATCTATGTATTTGGAGATTTATTGTTAGATACCTGTTAAGCAGTTATTATAGGTGATTTTGGAGATTGTAGTTAGTTTTAGAGCCTTATCGTGTTCTTGACAGGCGAAGACACGTTGCGGGTTGTGGTGTCCTCGGGTTCTAGGTTATTACAGTTAAGAACTAATTCGTATATATAAGTAAACATAATGGACTTTTCTGGACTTTTCTATATTCTAAAAGTGTCCAAATATATTGAACCTTGATGGGTGAGAGTAGTTGGAGTATGTTAGGTGAATTTGTATATTAACCAATAGATTAAGTAGATTTAGGCTAAATATAGAAGCCTCTTGTATTTAAGGGGTGACCCTCTCCTTTGTAATTCATTTAAAAATACAAGTCATATTCTTACTTAAGCATTTCTTTCTTCTCTTTGAGAGTATCCTTTTGAGTGTTCTAGTGAGGAAGATTGACTTCACCTCTTTGAAGAGTGCTTAAAGAGTCTGAATGCTGCACATGAGAGTTAGCAAAGCTCACTGCACCTAACATGTGCAATTACAAATATATTAGCATTTTTTTTAAGAGGTTAATGAAGTCGATATTTACGTAACTAAGAAACTTAAATGGCGTCTTAAAAACTAATTGTATTTATTGAGTTAACATTTGATATAAATTTTGAGTCGACTTATATATGTGTGTATATATAGAAAAAGTATAAAAAAGTTCCTAATGTTTTGTGTTTTTGCGAATCAGTTTTTAACCTTTCATTTAGTCCATTTTAGTTATCAACCTTTTAAGTCATATCAGATAAGTTATTCCGTTAAACTTTGTTAAAATTTTCGTTACTATGGATACTATGGACACGTATCAACATATAATAGGTCTACGTAAGTACAAAAAAGTCCTTAATATTTATCTATATATACAAATTAGTCCTTAACCTTTTCAATTAGTTCTTGACCTTTTCATTTAGTCCATTTTAGTTCTCATTATATCTACACATAGCGAAAAAACTAATGAAAGGATTTTTTTATAAATTTATTAAAACGTTGAGCACTAAAATAGACTAAATGAAATGTTAAGGACTAATTCGAATATACAAGTAAACTTTAGAGACCTTTTTGTACTTTTCTCGTATAATATATATACATATATAATAAGTTATGATTATGAAAGTTAAATATATATAATATATATTTCAAAGGGAAAAGTTAAATAAAAGTCCTCAATATTTATCTCATTTTCCATTTCAGTTCTCAATATTTCAAAATTTTCATTTATGTCTTAAAAGTTTGCAAACAAGTCCTTTTTTACCAACGGTATTAGATTTTAAACTGGAAAAGTATAACAAAGTCCTCAATGTTTGCTTCTTTTTCTAGTTCAGTTCTAATATTTCAAAATTTTCATTTGACTTCTCAATATTTGTAAATTTTGCAAATTAATCTTTTTTATTTGATGGCATTAAATTATTATTTACACATTAACATGTAGCAACATTCCATTAATTTACGAATTTCTATTAAATAAATAATATAATAAAATATTAAAATTAAATAAGGTATTAAAAAATATTTAAAAAATAATGAAAATTTATAAAAAATTGGAAAATGAAGAAAATAATAAAATTGAAAAAATTTACTAAGATAATATATTTAATAATATATATATACTTATATACATATAAATTAATATTAATTTTAAAATAAATAAATAAAAATTAACTAAAAGTACTAAGAAATGGAAAGATATAAAAGAAAGCAAATCTGATCACCCAAAGGTAAGAGGTAGCCAGTAAAGAAGTGGTAATGTTGGCTACCCTCGACCTTTGGGTGGCCAAGTTTGCTTTCTTCCATATTTTTCCATTTGTTTATAATTTTAGTTAACTTTTATTAATTTATTATAAATATGTAGATAGCTATATATATATATAAATATATACTAGGTAAATATATAAAAAAAGTTCTAAATATTTGCCTTATTTTCTATTCCTTGACATTTCAAAATTTTCGTTTAAGTCTTCAATGTCAGCAAAAGTTTACAAACAAATCTTTTTAATTGATAGCATTAGATTTTAACTTGTAAAAATACAAAAAAATCCTCAATATTTGCTTCTTTTTCTAATTCAGTCCTTAACTTTCAAAATTTTTCATTTAAATCTCTAACGTTTGCAAAATTTGCAAATTAATACTTTTAACCTATGGCTTAAATTATTATTTACACATTAACATGTGACAACATTTAATTGGTCCACACAATTCTATTAAATAAATAATATAATAAAACATTAAAAATTAATTAAAATATAATGTCATTAATTAAAATGACTTGTTTGTAAACTTTTACAAATATTAAGTATTTAAATGAAAATTTAAAATGTTAAGGACTAAAATAAAAAATAAGATAAACATTGAGGTTTTTTTTTTTTACTTTTTCCAATATATTACTAAATATATTATTTTAGTAATTTTTTTTTTCAATTTTCATATTTTTGCAAATTGAAGACTTTTTTTTCTTTTATTATATTTTTTATTTAATAGAAGTACATGAACCAATAGAATGTTGTCACATTTTAATGTATACATGTTAATTTAGTGCCATTAATTACAAGGAATAATTTACAAACGTTAATGACTTAAATGAAAATTTTGAAACATTAATGACTGAAATAGAAAAAGAAACAAATATTGAGGAATTTTTTTGTACTTTTTCAATTTAAAATCTAACTTCATCAATTAAAAGGACTTATTTGCAAATTTTTGCAAGCGTTAAAGACTTAAATGAAAATTTTGAAACATTAAGGACTAAAAATACAGAGATAAACATTGAGGGCTTTTTTATACTTTTTTCTATTTCAAAATATAACATTAAGTTTATTTTATATACCACTTTACAATAAAGTGCTTTTTTAATCACAAGTACAATATCACATTGTTTTTTAAAATAATTTGGTTAAGTTTTTTTTTTTTAGCTTTGTTTACCCTTTTTAAACATAACCATTATATTATGACTTGTTACGGTCTATAAATTTTTGAAATCAAATTAGAAAAAATATAGAGATTTTCATTTTGGTTAGTGTTATTTATGGTTTAGTTAGCGTTTTTCTAATCCATAATGCTATCATATTCCCTTGTAATGTTATTGGGGAAGCCAATAGCAATATGAAACTATAATTTATCAAGAAAATGCTAAAAAAGAAATAAGGTAATGTATTAATTAATACATTTATGGTGTATATAAACATTTTTAGCTGGAAAGGTTACATTTAGAAATTATGCCAACCACCTTCTACTGTTGGGTCTTCGGATTTGTTTTCTTTTATATCTTCCCTTTTCTTTTAACTTTTATTAATTTATTTAAAAATTAATATTAAAATATATGTATATAACAATATATATTACTAAATATATTATCTTAGTTTTTTTTTTCAATTTTTATATTAATTTTAATGAATTTTTAATATTTTATGATACTATTTATTTAATAAAAGTACATGGACTAATAAAATATTACTATGTATTAATGTGTAAATGATAATTTAACACTATCAATTAAATTGACTAATTTGCAAGTTTTTGTAAACGTTAAGAATTCAAATGAAAATTTTGAAACATTAAGGACTAAGTTAGAAAAAAAAAAGCAAATGTCAACAACTTTTTTGTACTTTTCTAATTTAAAATCTAAGGCTAATTCAAAGAACTTGTTTGCAAACTTTTGTAAACATAAGGACTTAAATGAAAATTTTGAAACATTAGAGACTGAAATAAAAAATGAGGTAAATGTTGAAGACATTTTTCTACTTTTTCTTATTTCAAAATATAACCCTAAGTTTGTTTTACGTAACACTTTACAATAAAGTGCTTTTTTAATCACAAGTACAATATCACATTATTTGTTAAAATAATTTGGTTCGACTTTTCTTTCTTTTTTTACTTTGTTTATCCCTTCTAAACCTAACCATAAAACTCTAGCTTGCTTCAACTTATGAATTTTTAAAATCAAATTAGAAAAAAATATAGAGATTTTCATTTTAGTTGGTGTTATTTGTGGTTTGGTTAGCTTTTTTTCAATCCACAATGTTATCAAATTCCTATTTAATGTTATTGGGGATGCCAATAACAATACAAAAATAACATGTATAAGGAAAATGCTAAAGAAGAAATGAAGTAATGCATTAATTTTTACATTTATGATGTATATAAACATTTTTAGCTAGTAAGGTTACATTTGGAAATTGTGTCAACCACCTTAAGTCATCGGATTTGCTTTCTTCAATATCTTACAATTTTATTTAATTTTTGTTCACATTTATTAATTTATTTTAAAATTAATATTATTATATATATATGACGATATATATTATGAGAACTCATAATTAAGTGTTTTGCATGGATTGTGGGAGTTTATGGTACTGGTTTATAAGGCTATGGTTGTAAATACTTTATTAACAAAAGCTTGAAATTTTCGAGTCAAATAGTGTTTATTGACTTGATTATTCACTACTCTTGGCCTAAGGTATTATATATATATTACTAAATATGTTATCGTAGTAATTTTTTCAAATTTGTTGTTTTTTTCTTTTTCTCATTTTTTGTAATTTTTTATATTAATTTTAGTTATTTTTAAATATTTTTATATAATTTTAATACCTTAATTAATTTTAAATATTTTATGATATTATTTATTTAATAGAAGTATGTGGACTAATAAAATGTTGCTACTTGTTAATGTGTAAATGATAATTTAATGCCATTAGTTAAAATGACTAACTTACAAGTTTTTGCAAATATTAAGGATTCAAATGAAAATTTTAAAACGTTAAAGACCAAATTAGAAAAAGAAGTAAATGTTAAGGACTTTTATGTACTTTTCCAATTTAAAATCTAACTCCAGTTAAAAGGACTTGTGTCAAGCTTGAAATTTTAGGTTTTTTCATTTATTTTCCTTAACCGAACCTATATTGAATCCTATATTCATTCAATATAGACCTTCAACTAGGATTAAAAAGTTTGGAGTTGCTTCCTGATCGGGATTGAGAAAAAGGGTTAGATTAAAATTAATTTGGTAGATTGATTTTAATCTAGCTACTAGTATGTGATATGATCAATTTAAAAAAAAAAAATTTGAAACCAAAGATTTTAAATCTAAGGGCTGACCCATTAAATCCTAAACAGGTGCCACTTTTAACTTTCTAAATTAAGTTTATTTTCAAAATACTCTTTAAACTAGAAAGAATGATAATTTTGATTTATAATAAAGAAGTAATAAATTGTATATATATATGTATTTATATATATATATATATATTTTTGCAAAAGAGAAACAAAAAAATTAAGAAAAAAGTACAAAAAATTCCATAACGTTTTATGCTTTTATAAATCAGTCCTTAACATTTTATTTTGTCCATTTTAGTCCTCAACCTTTTTAAATCGTTTTAAATGAGTCATTCCATTAAACTTTATTAAATTTTTTGTTACTGTAAATACGTATCAATATATAATTAGTCCACGAAAGTACAAAAAAGTCCTTAATGTTTACTTGTATATACGAATCATTCCTTAACATTTTCATTTAATTTTTTTTAGTCCCCAATGTGTTTATACATAACGAAAAAACTAACGAAGGGACTTTTTTGTAAATTTGTTGAAACGTTGAGGACAAAAATGGATTAAATGAAAAGTTAATGACTTATTTATATATATAGGTAAATGTTAGGGACCTTTTTTGCACTTTTCCCAAAAATTAATTATTTATTGAAGGGAAAATAAAAAAAAATTTCTCCTATTTTAAGTCACCTCGTAATTGTCTATGAATACTTACATATTTGCTATTCGAGATTAGACTTTCCTAGTTCATTTGATAAAACTTAAGTATGTTGGTTGATTTTAATTTTTGAAAATTTGGCCAAGTTTATATTTGTTAGTCATTTCATTTTATTTGAGGAAAATTCTAAAATGGTCTTAATTTGGGTGTTGTATTTTGGAAAATTATAAAAAAGAATCTTAATTTTGCAAAAGGTTTATTTATTTTGTTTATTTGGAAAATGGATATTTTTCTAAGTGTCAAAAAATGTTTCTTTGTTGTTTTTTTGATTATGCATTATTTTTTTTTCTTTTATTACTATTGTTATAAAATTTTTGAAAAGAGGGTAAAGTAAATGTCATGCCCCGAAGCGGCAGAGTCGTAATAACCCCGCCGTGTAAACCATCCTAAGATAGAAGTTGGCCTTACAACCGCTATCTTAGACCTGATCTACATAAGGCGTCCACAACTAACTCGCTTTGAAGTAAACAATTTGTAATTTAAATAAATCATTTACCTATAAAAGTGAAGAATTATATATATATGTTATAATTCAGTTATTGCAGTTAAAGTTTACAATATTTCTCTATAGTATATTTCCTAGTTATTACATCATTCGGAAATGAAAAATAATTCTAAAATAAAAACTTAGACCTTAAAAATATATGTTTATTCTCCAATGTTTTTCCTTACTCCTCAGGATCTAGCAGTTGCTAGCTTCAGAGTAGTTGTTTGCCGCTTCTTAGCCAGCACCTGTACGACGTCTATAGGGATGTGAGCAACCACAGCTCAGTAAGTTAGGATGGAGGACTTAAAATTATACCATATACACAACAATATTTTCAATCACTTATTAGGTGTAATGCATGTGCAAGCAAATGCCATCGTACGACGTTGTCCGGCTCGTCGTGAGATTAAAGAAATTGCACTCGCTCTAATTCGGGTTAAGGAGTTGTCATTAATGCAATAGCTCACGACCAAACTCAGGCTTGTGTAATGGAGACTTTACTCCTCTCGCGACTACCTTCGAACCACTATCTTCACCCTCGTCGCGACCTCCTCTCCTGTCACTTAGTTCGACTAAGGATGAAGAAGGGACCATTTTGCAATCCCGCGCTATCCCTTTCGAAGGAGTTGGTATTTAGCCGGAGAGTCCTAAGTTCCCCTAACGAGTTGCCATGCATATCCGATTATGATTATTGGTTGTATATTTGATTAAGTCCAGTTTAGGGTGATCAATCATTTCATACAAATCATACAATACATGCCAGAGCAACAAACAGATTCATAGTATCACCCATAATTAAGCACATGCATACATCCGACTATCTAACAAGCACAACCAAGCATAATCTTAAGCCTCCAAAATACAACATCGTATTAATCTCAACTTACCTCGACTCCTCGCTTACACACTCGAGGTCCGATTTGGTCCGATTTGCTCAGGCTATCGCCGATCATCCCTATAACACAAACGTGGTTTCAGCTTTTCATATAACTATTATAAGTTCATTTTATCCTATAACGCTTATTGTTAGGTTTTGTTTAGGGTTTAATATGTCTAATTATCTAGATCTTAAGTCTTTTATAATTATTCTAGGTTTGGGGTTAGGTTCAGGTTCGGTTTCCACATCGATTTCTAAATTAGGTTCTAGTTCGATTTCTAAATAATGTTTTATTACCCTTAGTCAGTATTTTATTTTACCCGGTACACTTATATCCTTATTAGTGTACCGAATTTACTCTTGATGTGAGAAATTTTTACATTTTTCATATAATTACATAAATTCAAGTTTCTTATCAGATTTATTATATATCCCTATTATTTATATAATATCAATTTTTATCCTAATATTTTCTATTTATTATATTTTCAAAAATTACATATTATGCATTATTGCCTATTATGTACATAATGCACTTCTAATATTTCTATCACTTTAATTACCATCCCTAAACATCAATTATCATTTCAAAATGTCTAAATTCATTCTAAATCAGATTTTATTCCTAATTTCCCTAATTTACAAAATTAACTTAAAGTTAACTATTTTTTCCTATTAATTATTTACTACATAATTAACCTAATAATTACATCTAACACCTTAAATGCTCCAAGTATCATACTTCATCAGATTTCAACATCCTAAAACATATAATTATTCACTAAATCAATAATTAATTATTTAATTACTTAATTAACCATAAATTACTCATTTTATGCCTCATTTTAGGGCCTAAAAATTATCTAAAAATTTCAAAATAATTTTTGAAAACGGGCTTCATAGCACTGTTCTATATCATCTAAGTAATTTACACAAAAATTTTGGGCTTGAAACTACACTCCTAAGGTCATTTATTTCTAAACCGAAACATGTTCGGTTTTGCATGATTTCTTAAGGACCCTATGTCACGAGACATATTTTCATCAAAATAATATTTTTCCTAAAAACTATATACAAAAATATTCCAAAATAACAAAATTCATAATTTTCTAATAATATTTATTATTTTTACAAAATTACACAAGAATCGGGTTGGAAATCGGACTCATCGATCTGGGTGGCTCCGGCCACCGCCGACCGCTGTGGCTTTGTCGGCAGGCTTGGGCGCTACCACCACCGTGTAGTGGTGGTGACCGTCCCCTTCTAGCTGCTCGTTTGGTGAGGGTTCCCTTTAAAGGCCCTAATTGTACAATTTTTCTTATTTTTTTTCTAACTCAAATTTTTCTCTCAATTTTCACCTCTCTCTATTTTTCTCACTTTCCAAACTGCTCAAATGAGCTTTGTGATTTTTGTTGCTATTTATAGACGATTTTGGTAATTATTGTGCATTAAATTAGACTAGACAAGACAATTGCCTTATCTCTTAATTTTTGGCTTTTGTGTTGCCTAATTCTAATTGGTTAATTTTTCTTTTTCAGATTCTGACTTGCCACGACCAGGTTTGCATCATTCCACAACCCTCCGATTTTTTTCTGATTTTTCCACAATTAATTTATAATTTTCTTTAATTATTTACTAAGTTTTTGGCCAATTTAAGTAATTTCGCGTATTTTTATCTACACGTAAATACATATGGGGTACATGTGAATATTCCTAATTATTATTTTAGTCATTCTAAAATTTTTAGTATACATATAATCTATCTCTAGTAATTTATTAGTTATTAGATTACACCTTTTGCCTTTTCAGTAATTAGCAATTATTACACTTAAAATTTGAAAATTTTATAGTCTCCTATTTTATTATTTATTTTCTTAAATTCAAATTTACGGGGTCATTTTTACTAATATTTCTCTTAATAGTTTATAATTTAGGTTTGATCGGATTCTTTAACCGATCGCCTAAAACCTTATGTTCTAAGTTCAATTCTACGGTCAATTGGCTTAGCTTTAAGGCTTACCGTAAAGAAAATAAAAAAATAATAATTTATTATTATTATTATTTTACTATTTTTTATAAAGTGAAGTAACAAATCAAAGAAAAGAAAGGAATGAAATAAAAACAAAAATAGAAAGTGGGTTGACTAGGTATATGCACAAATTGGAGTTTAGGTATAGGTTACAGTTTGGATCTTAGTAATTGGGTCGAAGGCCAGTTGTCCAACTTAAGTCACATGTAGTGTACGTACGAGTAAGAGGAAGAAGAGCACAGTACAAAGGGCTCGATCTAGGGTTCTCTTGTGACTATTTTAAGTAAGATGTCTTGTTTTTATGTGTTTTAGATTGAATTTAATAGGTGTAGACTAAGTACCACGACCTAAAGTAGTTGTTTGGTAGTGGTTAAAAAACATTCATGGTGGTGGTGGCGATTAAGCTTCGTAGGTGGTTGTTGGAGGTGATGAAGCTTGCTGTATGGGTGGTTTGCATCGAGGAAGTGGTGGAGGGTGGTTTTTAGGCAATAGATGTCACTAATTAAGATTTGGTAATTAGTGAGCTTGGGGTCATGGCCAGATGAGAGGGGGTGTTAACAAGAGCTGAAAGTATAGGGATATGTGTGATGTGCTTGGTTTTTCTTAATTAAGGGTGGAATTGGAGTGATTTTAAAGAGATAGCATAAAGATGTTTAGACAGAGAGAGGGAGAGAGTGTTTGAATGATTTTGAGTAACAATTGTTGATGCAATTAGATCTTAAGACTCCTATTTATACTAATCGAAGCTTCATTGTACATGGAAGGTTAATATTTGTAATGAATTTTTGGAATGAAGGATGGAGCAAAACCAGGCTTGATTCTTGAATTTGAGCACGAATTGGTGTTAATTTTTGGTCAAATGTGTGTCCCCATTGCCAAAAACAAACCTTAGAAGCTTTGAAATCAAATGAGCAGTTTGAATTTAGTAAATTCGTATTGAAAGAAAATATGGGAATTTATGCTTTTAGTCAATTTCGATCCTCATTTAAACCCTCTAAATGGTCACACTTGGATAGAAAAATGGTACTAATTCAAAGTACGCTAAGTGCCCTTTGTGATTTCATCATTGATTTGATGAAATCACGGAAAAAAACACATTAAAAATGGTCCAAAACTGGGAACCATGAGCATGTGTTTCACGAGAAAATGAGGGAAAAAGGGTTGCTGATGTAGCACCTAGTTGTCAAGCAAGTGTTGTAGTAGATAGACTATTGGCTTGTACCTTGTTATTTAGTGCAAACTATATTTATTTTATCTTATTTACCTAAGCTTAGTTAAAAAAAGAAATAACTTATTATTAAACTAACAAACTCCTAATGTATTTCCTAGCATATTCTTAGCATTATAAATCTAGTTCTAAACTATTTTTATTTTTTCTCTAATTTTTCCATTTTTTGTTGAAAAAGAAAAAGAAAAATATTTCATTCTTTTTTCTTTACAAAAATATTCTTTTTGTACATTTTTAGGCTTTCTAATTTTTTTTTGTTTTTTTTTTTCATTTTTCAATTACTTTTTGTGTTCTTTTGTATTTTATAATTTTTTTGTATTATTTAATTAGGACCCTTTTTCTTTTATTCTCAAAATATATTACGTGGGGGTGGCGCAAAAATAGGGTGTTTACAACTTATTTGCAAACTTTTGCAAATGTTAAGAAATTAAATGAAAATTTTAAAACGTTTAAAGATGAAATAAAAAATGAGGTAAATGATAAGGACTTTTTTATAATTTTTCCTATTTCAAAATATAACCTTAAGTTTATTTTATGCACCACTTTACAATAAAGTGTTTTTTTAATCACAAATACGATATGATATTGGTTTGACCTTGTTTTCTTTTATTTTAGCTTAGTTTACCCCTTCCAAACCTAAACATAAAATTCCAACTTATTTTAACTTATGAATCTTTTTTAATCAAATTAGAAACAAATATAGAGATTTTCATTTTTGGTTGTTTTTATTTTATTTGTGGTTTGGTTAGCTTTTTTTCAATCCATAATGCTATTATATTCCTATGTAATGTTATTAGGATGCCAATAGCAATATGAAACTACCATTTATAAATAAAATAATAAAAAGGAAATAAAGTAACACATTAATTATTACATATATGGTGTATACAAACATTTTTAGATGGCAAGGTTACATTTGGAAATTATGTCCACCACTCTATGCCTTTAGGTCATTGGATTTGTTTTTCTGGTTTTTTTTTTTAAATTTTTGTTCACTTTTATTAATTTATATATTAATATTTATTTATATATATATATATATATATGCACATAACGATATATATTATCTTAGTAATTTTTTCAATTTTGATACCTTAATTAATTTTTTATATTTTATGATATTATTTATGTAATAGAAGTGCATGGACCAATAGAATATTGCCATGTGTTAATATCTAAGCGATAATTTGATGCCATTAGTTAAAATGACTAATTCGCAAGTTTTTGCAAACATTAGAGATTCAAATGAAAATTTTGAAACATGAAGGACTAAATTAGAAGTAAATCTTAAAGACTTTTTTTTTTTTGTACTTTTCCAATTTATAACCTAACGCTAGTTGAAAGGACTTGGTTGCAAACTTTTGTAAATGTTGAGAACTTAATGAAAAATTTGAAGTGTTGAGGATAGAAACAGAAAATGAGATAAACATTTAGGATTTTTTTTATATTTTTCCCTACTTTAAAATATAACATTAAGTTTACTTCAAATACCACTTTACAATAAAGTGCTTTTCCAATCACAAGTATAACATCACATTGTTTTTAAAAATCATTGGTCCTTTTTTTGAGGGAGAAATATAAAAAGTCCTTAATATTTGCTTTTTTTTCTATTTTAGTACTTAACGTTTCAAAATTTTTATTTGAGTCTTTAATATTTGTAAAAATTTATGAATGAGTTCTTTTAATTAACAACATTAAATTATCATT
Source organism: Lumnitzera littorea (assembly GCA_024138015.1). NCBI lineage: Eukaryota > Viridiplantae > Streptophyta > Magnoliopsida > Myrtales > Combretaceae > Lumnitzera > Lumnitzera littorea. The sequence continues at coordinate 101,898,439 of JAMXBB010000004.1, read as the reverse complement.
GAAAAAGTATAAAAAGTTATCAACGTTTACTTATTTTTCTATGTTAATCCTTATCCTTTTTATATATTTTTTTTATTTCAATTCTCAATGTTTTCAATTCTTGTCGAATAAGTCTTTTCATTACTTCTATTAGTAAGGGCAAGTGGTAACATATGATTGATCTCCTCAATGTTTTTTATTCTTGTCAAGTAAGTCCTTTCATTACTTTTATTAGTAAAAGCACATGGTAACATGTGATTAATCTATGTGTAATTATTGAATCAATAAAAAAAATATTAAAAAGTAATAAAAATTTGGAAAGTAAAAGAAATAGAAAAATAAAGAAAAATAAAAATGTGTAATTAATCGACGTGTAATTATTGAATCAAATAATTCCTTTCTTATATTTATGGTTCTTTTTTGAATTATTGTCATTTATTAATTTTTAATACTTTATTATTTTATTTAGTTAATAATTATAGGTAAATCAATTATATGCTACCACGTGTTCCTACAAATGGAAGGTTTCATTTGAGAAAAAATTAAAAACGTTAAGAACTGAAATAGAAAAAAGAAAAATTATAAGACTAAAATAGAAAAAAGAGGTAAAGGTTAGGGATTTTTTTATACTTTTCCCATTAATAATTTCACACTATTAGTTAAAAAGACTAGTTTGTAAATGTTGAGAATTCAAATAAAAATTTTGAAGAGTCAATTACTAAAATAGAAAAAGAGATACATATGAAGGATTTTATGTGCATTTTTCCCTTTTTTTTTTCTTTGTTTACCCCTTCTAAACCTAACCCTAAATCTCCCAGCTTGCTCTAGCTTGAATTTTTCAAATCAAATTAGAAAAAATATATAGATTTTCATTTTGGTTAGTGTTATTTGCGGCTTGGTTGGCTTTTCTCGAATCTATAATGCCATCGTACTCCCATGTACTGTTATTGGTGATATCAGTAGCAATATGAAACTGCCATTTATAAAGAAAATGCCAAAAAAGAAATGAGGTGATGTATTAACTATTACGTATCTAGTGTATATAAACATTTTTAACTGGAAAGGTTACATTGGAAATATCGAAATAGGATTGAAGAACGTTACACGCTTTTTTCATTAATTTTCCTCTGTGGACTTTCTTTGTTCTTTCTCTAACGATGATATAAAACGTATTGCCATGTTGCATATTACAGCTTGAGTATCCCATTAATGCTCCGCGATAAAAAAACATAATCAAAACGAGAAAAATGGGACATGTAATAATTTTTTTTTATTTTTTTTGCTAACGACATATATTTGGTGTCTTTTTCTTTTTTTTTTCTTTTTTTTTTTTTTTGCCGTCTACATTGCATGTTACAATTTAGGGAAGGAATGATTGGAATTTGGTATATCCCATTAAAAATATCAAAATTCATGACATTAAGCTACTATGGCCGTCATCATATATTTGCTATTTAGGATGGTGCTTTTGATTAAATATATTGCCCTCGTTTATTCTATAATTTCGTATAAAAAATTGTTCTTTATGAACGAAAATACATATATGATATTATTTTATTGGAGGAAGGATTTTACTTCATTTAAACAATAAAGTTTTTATGTTCCTATTCAATGGAATTTGTCATTTGTAAATATAATAATTATGTATACCATTATACGCCATTGATGCCATAGTTCTCTACTTGCAAAAATACTGTACAAAAAACAAAAATGTTATCTGATTTGTACAATAAGTTTTCCTTTACTATATACGGCCTTATTCATCTACTTATCAACACCTTCCATATATTCCATAAGAAAATGGGCAATCTTGAAGAACTTGGAAACATTGAAATGATTTGCAAATCCATATACACTATGCTTGTAAAATCTCTATGTTTCCTTAATAAGAAGACAATAACAGTACAACAATGTTGGGTGTTGCTTTGGAGCAGTTCAACAAGTATCTTCGATATGTGCTGTTTGTTACAGAAAACCTTAAACTTTGGAAATGATTTATGAAAATTGTGAAGGAATGCTGCCGGCTGGTGAGGAAAAAGAAAGAAAGATTTTCACAGATATGCAAATCTTCTTAGAGAAAATTACACGTATTTTATATGATAAATTGTAAAGATATTTTTTATATTTTTTTATGTGTGCTTAACCTATTTGTCTTTCAAATTGAGCGCTTAACCCTTAAATCATTTAAAAATATACTTTTAAACCTTATTTCACTATTTTAGTCTTAGGTAAATTGATAAATAAGTACTTAAATTTAAGAAATGCATAAATTAAAGTTAAATAGTTATGTAAGAATAAAAATATATCTTTTTCAAAGACTGAGACAATATCACAGTTTGTATTTCGACTTTGCCAGTTTTTACAATTATACATTTAAAGTTGAGTTGCTTAATTATATACTTAATTAAAGATTTAATTTTTACTATTTACATTTTAGTTAACTTTAATTTACACCGTTAATCTAATCTGCGTAATCAGTCAATAAGGTGGGGTCACCCATAACCTTAGGGGGTTTACCGTCAATGCGTCTCATGACCTATATATTTTAAGTGAGTTAGGCTCTATTGTTTTGTAGGGGCAGTTAGAGTCCACTTGTTAGGTTCCATGACCCTCCTAAGGCCGTAGGCCACCACGACTATCCCATTGGTTGATTGTGCTGATTGGACTAACGATATTGATTTGAGTTAATTAAGATATAGACAGTGACAACTAAATTCTCAATTAGGTGTCTAATTAGATAAATTGAAACTTTAAATATATAATTGTAAAAAATAGTAAAATTAAAGTATGAATTATGATGTTGATGCTTAAAGATTTGAGGATGTAAATCATTTGTTTTATTGGTAGGTAGGACACATGAAATGAATATAAGGAGATGTGTTGGCCAATATATATATAGGGGACATATTTGTAGTTTACTTTTTTAAACATTTTATATCTCCAACTCCCCATTTTGAAAGTGTTCCAACCACTCATATGTATGCATATGGACAAGTGGAATGAACTTTTAGCCTTCTATATTAATTTCTTGTATAAATGTGTAGATGTGATAAGTTAGAAATAAGATATATACACATACACACATACATTATTTAATCCATAGTTGTTAAAATTGTGATTATACCTATACGATCCTATAAGTTTACGATTGTAGAAGATTTTTCTAAGTTAACTTGTATGCAAAATCATTATCTTATATAAATTTATATTTTGAATCTATTTTACATGTCAAACAATACTAAGTTTACTAATTATATATATATGAGTTGAATGAGCAAAAAATAAAACAACATAACTAGGATTATCCTATTAACTATTAAAGTATTAATTTTTTTCCCTATCCTATTCCAATTTCTCTCTCTCTCTCTCTCTCTCTCTCTCTCTCTCTCCTTTCTTTGATATTCATAGGCTTTATTGTGGTTTTAACTTGACTAGAAAAGTTTATGGAAAAAAAAAACTATATATTTAAGTTTATACTATTAACAACTCAAAATGGGTTGCAACATTTGGTTTTCTTTAATTGATTGTTTTTTTTAAAGACAAAATAATGGGAAAAAAAATAGTTTTAGCCCTATTGATTCTTATTACATGAATATTGGATTATAGATTAAGAATTTTTTAATGGAAAAAGAGCTTAATTTCTTTATTTTTTTTATTTCCATAATGTATTTTAAGTTTATTATAACTACTATAAACATATTTATAGTTTTTTTTAAAGCTATTTTACATATGTTATAAATCTTATGTTATTACATTTCAATTTTATATCTCGATTATACAAACCTTTCAGTAAAGTAGAATAATAAGTTTGATAATCTTGATTTAAGCCCTAGCATGCTCAAGTAACTACCTTTGAAGTCTCATTTTTTTATTCATAAAATCCTATTAAATTCCCTTAAAAATTCATATTATCTAACGCTATTGAAATAATTGTATTGAATATTATTATAAATTTCTAGATAAACTATTTAACAATACTTTACATCTACTATCCCTCTTTTTTGGGGCAACACTTCTACACCATATTGACAAGTAGTTGATTAGTTACATAACCGCTATCCCCTCATTCCCAAATCCCACAATATTGGCCACCATAGTCTATACACGATAGACACACAATAGGAAATATATTTTTTATACAACACTAAATTAATTTTATCTTCTTGGTAAATGCGACCAACTACAAATCTCAAATTTTCTTTAATTCTATAGTATCATAGCATGATAATGATGCACGCATTTTCAGCAAATTCCGAAATCAAATTAATATATCAATGAAATATATCTACATATCTAAAATATGATGAAAATTTAAAAATAAAAAGAAAAATTCAGAAAAGAAATATTTTTAAATTTTTTGCTTTTTTATTAATTTTTTGCTTATGCATTACGAGTGCAACATTTGTAATATATATACATACACATATACATTATATGTATATATGTATGTGTGTGTAATGATTCATTTTAAAAGGGTCCATAGAGCAAATACACTAAAGGAAAAGTTCGGTGAAATAAGAGTTTCTTCGCAAGCACATGTTAGCTGTAGAAATATAAGCACTTTCCAATTTTCATGTTTTATCTACACAAATCTAAAGGTTAAAATTAAATTAGCTAGCAAAATTGAAAATTAGATTAAAAAAAGTAAATTGCAAATATATCCCTCAACATAGACGTGTATACCTGAATTTTTGACTTATGGTTTTATTTATTTATAATTTTTGAAAATATCCTTTATTGGTTAAGCAACAAAACAGTATTTTTTTTTGGGTATATTTCAAGAGTTATCGAAAAGTGGAATGACATTTTGAAAGTTTTGACCATCTATCAACACCTAATTTGAACCTTACCAAAACAGATATATTTGCAAATGCACATAGAAAGAGACAAGCACACCTTTAGTCTTTACATTATACTATACTTGTGCATCAGGTCAAATCGGCCTGAAACTGTTAGTTCATGAGCCGATGGTAAGGTAAACTAGGCCCGACCCTTAATGGGCTTAAGCCGTTTCACTTAACTAATGGCGGTCCTTGAATTGGTTCTTCAATTTTTTTTTTTGTATTTTTGAAAATTAATTTAAATAATTTTCTATTTTCTATCGTAATTCTATGTTTTTTCCTACGTTATTGTAACACTAATACTTTTTGTGTATATTACATGTAGTGATGACGCGTGAGTGACTCACTGTTACTTTTAGTTCAAATTTTTTTCGTTTCAAAATAATTTATTTAGATTGTGTAAACATAATGTTATTTTAACGTTACAATGTTGAGTAATGTTAAGCAAAGCGAAAGAAATTACAAATGAGAAAGATTTGTTATTTAATTCTTGGAATACATTGTCAATATAAACAAAAATAAATAAATAAATTATAATGTAACTATAATTTATTATGGTACATTACAAAACATTATTTTCCATGTGAACATTTTTTTGGACTTTGTAATGTATTAGTGAATTACTCATGTTATGTAAGGACTAGGTAGAGCAGGGAAATGATTAACATTTTGAAATGGAAAAGGAGAATAATTAGGGAAGAGAAAATGTAGAGATTAAAGTGGGATGTTATAATTTATGAAGAAAAAGAACAAACTCGGTTGTAGATAGTGAGATGATTTTTAAAAAAAAAAAATAAAGCAAAGTTTAGGCTAGACAAACCGTTGGTTCACCAGCGGTTAAGGCTTGCCAATTAATGAGCCTATTGGGTCGGTGAGTTCATTAAATTGAACCGTTTAGGCTCTTAGAACCTGACGATTTGTAGCTCAATTTAGGCCTGCCTACCCCCATGTTAGGCTTAGCTGGTTCATGGTTTGAAATCGACCATTGCATAGGTTTACATTATACTACTATTCTATTCAAGTCTTAATCTTTTTTCCCCCTTCCTTTTAGTTACATCATTAATGCTTTTTAAACTTTACAAAAAACAAGATTTCCGTTAAATACATTTAATTTTTTGTTCATATCGGACATGTATTAACTTCTGATTGGCTTTGGGATAGTCAAATAAGGTGACTAGATATGCACAATTTTTTCAACCTCTTCTTCTTAGTTTTAATTGTATTTGACTTTATATTATTTTTATTATACTATATAGTTTTATATACTTGATATTATCTTTTACTGTAGTAAGTAATAAAATCTATAACATTGTGACTTCATTAAATTAATTACCATAGAATAACTTGAAGCTGTGACAAATGGAAAATTGATTAGATTTGACGAAAGTATTGTTCTTTTAAGAGTTTAGAGTACTCAAAAAAAAAAAAAGATTTAAGTTAAAAAATAACTAGTAAAAATAAAGGATTAAGATAGTATTTAGTTAGAAGAATTAGACTAAATAAAGAGAATTGGACATGACAAGTACAAAAATAATTAGATGGTATAAATTTATTGTACCATAAAATTTATATAAAATTTTGTAAAAATTTATATAAAAAATTAGTTATTTATATTATTAAATAAATAATTTTTTATAATATTTAATAAAAATAATGTTAATTAACTGAATATTATAATATAGAAATATATTTTTGAACATATAATATATTTTTGTTTTTATCTAATAAATATTATTTTCATATTATAGTGTAAACAAAGTAAAATCTGAGCATTTTTTCTAGTCTATCAACTCAAATACTTATCTAGTCACTAAGAAAAGTTATAAAATAAAGTATAAGATAAAATTTTTTATCCATTTAATCTAATCCAATAGTACAAAAACTAAAGGTATACGGAAATTGAGATGTAAAAAATAATATCCAGCGAAGCCAGCCAGTGCCCTCTATTGTATCGTGCANTATTCTATTTTATACTTTATTTTATACCTTTAATGTTAATTAACTGAATATTATAATATAGAAATATATTTTTGAACATATAATATATTTTTGTTTTTATCTAATAAATATTATTTTCATATTATAGTGTAAACAAAGTAAAATCTGAGCATTTTTTCTAGTCTATCAACTCAAATACTTATCTAGTCACTAAGAAAAGTTATAAAATAAAGTATAAGATAAAATTTTTTATCCATTTAATCTAATCCAATAGTACAAAAACTAAAGGTATACGGAAATTGAGATGTAAAAAATAATATCCAGCGAAGCCAGCCAGTGCCCTCTATTGTATCGTGCAGCAATCCAACTCATGAGATCCACCAAAGTTGAAATAAATGAGCTAAATAAATAAAGACAGGCTTCAATAGCATTCCATTTCTATGTTATAAATATTCATCCACGTGGGACAAAATTATGGTATCTATTCATCAATAACATGCTGTAAAATCACTGACACAAAACTGATAAGAATCAAATTTGGCAAATTTTACTTGCCTGATTTATTAAAAATTTTTAAAATTATCCAATATCACGTGATTTGTATTATTGAATTAGTTAAAATAGAAAATAAATGAACTTGGCTTGTTTAGTTTTATTGAGTATACCACTCGTTATCGGAACTATAGTAGCACGTAATTAGTACATATCAATAATAGATATCAAGATGGTAATATTATATATATTTTTTTATTGTTTTGGAAACTAACATAAGAACATTCAGCACTTTAAAAGTCTGTCGTTTAGACAGTTTATGTATTTTTTGTAAGGCGTATAATCACTATAGAATTTTTTTGGGACTTCAAATTATAGAAGGACCCTGAAGGAAGGAAAAAATCAGAAGAAAGAGCATTCACATTTTTTTTTTTTCTTTTCCTGCTCAAAATCCTGGCCGCTGATTATTCTGAGCAATTTGTCCCAAATAGCGTAATGGAAATGTTTTTAGGAAATTGGTTTCTCATGAATTGTGTTCACCATCCTGAAAGCACTTTAAGTAGAAAAGCTAACTTATGTGCATAGATCCACAAAGAGGTAGACTAATGAAACCGACCATGATTCTAGTGGAACCACGATATCCTTAAGAAAAATAAATAGTTTGTTTCAGTTATGGTCAATATGTATACAATAATTACATTGTAAATAATGTAAAGATTGTGATAACTATATCATTTCAAGGTTAAAGAATCCTAAAAGATGCAAACAAGTACTTGTAGGCGAGAATTGAACAATGTTTGATCTTGAGAAAAAAAGAAGATCAACATCAAATGGGCCATCAAGCAGTTAGCAAAATGGAAACATATATTGCTGTGATTAATCGTATAGTTCAATTCTTTACAGAAATTCGATGGTTTATTCTAAGATTTTATACATTAGAAAGCAAAGGCACATCAAATCGCCATAACGCTTGAAGTCTCATGGCTTCTGTAGGAGCATTTTCATCAAAACTGGACCAAATTCCTGTCGTCTAATGAGAAGGAGACTGTGATGTGCTTCATAGGATTTGTCACTTCTTTGCAACCAGCATGTAAGACAAATTCAGCTGGGGAGAGAAATTTACCATGTCAAACACATTCAATAGTTAAAGGGTCTCTTTTGTCTGGGAATAGAATCCCTTCAATGGTATTTCCTGAATCCCCAGTAGCTGTCACGGTAAGCCTTTGTTTCATCATCTTCATGGCATCTGATTGACTTATTGTTGCATTGGGGTTCACCTTGGAGGAACTACCAACTTCCATGATTCCTTTTCCTGCCATCACCGGGATGCTTTGAGGACCGCGTCCTGCAGCCAAGCTTATTGCTCCTGCAAAAACCAAAAGGAAATATGCCAACGACAGGAACAATGCTAATGAATTGGCATAAGTCTCACTCAATAGTGGAAAAGTTTTTAAATATATCGACATACTGAAACGTTGTCTTCAATTTAAAAATTTTTACTGCAATCTTCATTTTTAAGTATATCTAGTAACAAAGACAACAACAATAACATGTTTTTTCATTTTTTTTTTAGCCCTAATAGTTATATATTGGATTTATTTTAGAATTTTAATCAATTAATGCGTTCAACCTAGAGATGAAACATATTTATTGAATGGATATAGTTACAAGTTTATGTTTTCCAACATAAATCAATAAATGTGTAGCATTATAAGTTAAGTTTCTAAACACAAATGCCAATTTATTAATATGAATTGCTAATAATAATTTCAAATCTCTTGCTAGATACTAACATATGATTATTGTATTCATTTACTTTGTATGTACAACAATTTAACTACAATAATGCTCAACCCTTAACCCCATTAGATTCCATCTCAACGCATACTAATTTTTTGTCTTCCTAAATTGTCGGGACATTCTTAAATACATACAGTTATCTCTCTCCATATTGAAAGACAAGTGCTTCATAAAGGATTACGGTATAGTTTATCAATGCTCAGTTATCCCAAAATCTTTGCTAGTTAATGAAGGTCTTTTCTATAATCATGCACACGTTTACCCCTATTATTCACTATTAGTTTCTTCTCAATGTAAAATTTTATCCCTTCCATACACATGCATGCATTAGACGATCGGTCAAGATATTAACGAGGCCTATAACCTCTCATGAAATTGGTCAATGTTTAGCACGTGTATGCGTGTGCATGCATTACTCGAGTGATCAAATTTTTATCATATCATAATACTTCTTATGCAAGTCCTACATAGTCAAATAATTCGAGGATAAGCCTATCACGCCCAATGTAGTTTGTCAATGTTTAGTTCATGCATGTGTGTGCATGAAAAAGCGGAATAATCAAGGTTTTAGTATATCATGATACTTCTTATGCAACTACAACGCATTCAACAAACACAAGCATGAAAAAAAAAACGAAAGTAGCCACAAGGTACAAATTAAGCGCCACATTAACATTGGAAAATGAAAGAAAACTACCTTGAAGCGTTTGTGTCCCAGGAGACTGTCCCTTTTCCATAGCCCTAATTGTTACCCCATTGCGCTGCAGCTTAGGCGGAATAGGAGGGAAAAGCAAAGCACCCGTAGAAGGACACTTCCTCTTGTTCTTCACCCCCTCACTCAGGCTATCAATTTTCTGTTTACCGTTCTGTTTGGTGAACCCTTCCAATGTCAGATAGTATTCAGGTAAGATAGACCTCGGTAGAGGCCTAGTTTCGACTCCAGGAGTCACAAGCGGTTGCGGTTGTGACTGGGCCGGAGGGGGTTTGTGACACTTGGTTTTGTCCCTAGAGTCAGCAATGGACCGTATCCGAAATAGAGGCCGTTTGTCATATGAGCCTCCCAAAGATAAGTTAAGGTCAGGCTCATTTGGTCTGGGCACATTGAGAAATTGAAGCTTCATCTCCATTCGTTTCTCTGGGAAAAGTTCTTCATATATGATTTGTGGAGTATTGTCGATGTTCTTGTCTTTGTTTTTCTCTAAAAAAAATTGGGCCTCAGCTAATTTCTTGTAGAATGTTTGTGCCATTGGATTTTCTGGTGCATCAAAATCAAAATTCAAGTCACGTATAACATGATCAACATCTTGTTTTTAAGCTATAGAACATAAATTTAATGATCGTAGCATGAAACTAAAGATCTTCGGGAGAATGACAAATTTTGAAATTCTAATTGCCAAAAGAGTGCTATACATTACTAGAAATAAAGTGCTGCTTTATACAAAGTTTTAATGATGAAATTACATGTAGAAAAAGAAAAGCTAGGCAAGATTACTAATATGCATAACGTCGGATCAAGTTTACATTATTTTATCTTTTCAAGTTCATATAAAAGATCTAATATAATAACCTAGGCTATTTTGCTACATTGCTCTTATAACAGCAGTCATCTATAAAAATTAGTTGTAGTCTTGTATATATTTAATAAAAATCAAGAAAACTTCATTTTTTCATGTATATTTAACTGGATTAGGTTAAAATTGTTGTAGTATATTTATTCTGGAATAAAAAAGGAAATATAACGAAAGTTTTTATGCACTTGAATATGCGTTAAATAATTAAATGCATTCTAACTTGACAGCGGGGATATATAACATTTATATCAAAGTATATATATATATATGTATGTATGTATGTATATCTTGTTGATACACGTTACTAATTCATATACGCAACAGTCGTTGATATACGTTAGTAAATGATATATGCAACAGCGACTATGACTTATTTTTACTTAAAGACGTTACGTTGATAAATTGCTGTAAATGTTAAATTGGCATCATATGGTATATAATAAATCTTCCTATGGATATAAATTTTTAATAAGCATCCTTTCTCTGGTATGTAGGGATAAAGATTTGTCCCCCCTTTTTTCCTTTTTTTTTTTAAGGAAAGTAAAGAGAGAAGAGATTCTATGTATAATCGTTAAAATCACAAATCGATTATACAATTTTATAAATTTATAATTTTATGATATTTTTTTATTAAAGCAATTACAAGATGATTTAATTATAAACTTTTAATAGAATTATGAATTTTGATGTATAATTCTATAAATTTAAAAATTTATTAACTTTATATAATTCTATATATTTAAAGTCTTAATAAAATTGCAATTTTGATAACTGCATATGCTTTTTCATTATTTAGAAAGAATAAATAGAAAGGAAAGAAAAATGATTGTATAAACATTTGTTTTAGCCTACAGGAAGCAAACTCCAATTTGGAGTCTCTTTTTATATTTTAGTTAATGAAAGTTTGCTCTACCCAACTCAAAATTAAAAAGAAAAAAAGGCAATATACTTCAAAATAAAAAATGTTTCTATAAAGAGTGTAACGGCCAATTGAAATAATATAATCCACTTTCTTCCCTTTTAAATCTGTTACATTTTGTGTGCCAACTCAATATATTACATTTTCATAATTGGTGTTTTGGAAATTGATCCTACTCCATCTCAATGCGAAAGTGCTGATGATGCTGTTGAATCATGTGGGCTTTTGGTCATTTTCCCTTGATTCAAACTCCAAGAATCCTCTATTATCTTCTCGAAATTCGGGCTGATGCTAATATACCTATTCGCTATCTACTCCATAAGTTAGGTTTTTCTTACATGGTATATGAGCCTAATTTTACAGTAATACACTTGCAATATTGCACATATAGAGCAAGCATCGCAGTAGGCTATATTCCGCTAATGGAAAGGTATCCCAGGAGGGGTATTAATTTTGAGAAGATAAAAGGGGATTCTAGTTGTTTGATTTAAGGAAAAATGACCAAAAGCCCACATGATTCAACAGCATGATCGCACTTTCCTATTGAAATGGAGAAGGATCAATTTCTAAACCACCGATGATAAAAATGTAATATACTGAATTGGCAAAAAAATTAATAGATTTAAAAGGGAAGAAAGTGGATTATATTATTTCAATTGGCCGTTACACTCTTTATGGAAACATTTTAATGTTGACAATATATATATAGATGCATGCATACATACATAATTGTTTTGGATAGCTTTTATCATAAGTTTCAATTTGAAAAATCCAAATTTTTTCATCCTTTATATTTGTTTCTACTATTTTTTATGAGTTTATTTTCCATTAGCTTTTCACTATTATATTGTGTTCAAACTAGAGAAAATTACTTGTTCATAATCAAATTTCAAAAAAAAAAAAATATCAAAATACAAATAATATAAAAATAATTACCAAAATACTAACACTATGTCGCATTTTAAAGATAAATATGATACTAATATAATATTTTTAAAATATGATACTAATATAATAAATATGTCGTATTTTAAAAGTGCGACATTAGTATAAATAGCTAATATCACTAATGTCACATCTTTACAATACAGTATTAACTTTTATGTACCATTACTATATTATATCTCGAAAATGTAACATAAGATCAATATTTTGGTAATTTTTTTATTTAATTTATAATTATGTAATTTTTTTTTTATAAAATCAGTAGATATGTATTACACCCATTGAACCTATATGTACCCATCCACACATCATTAAGAATATATTTGTGACAAGAATTTTGGGTTAAGCTCATTACTAAATAGATTCTAACTCTTTAGGATTTTTTTTTTTTTTTACGATCTTGTCCATATCTTTTACAAGATCAATTAAACTCTTTATCTCATGTTTGATTTTATATCTATTAAATCTGAAATATTAACCTAACTATATTTTTAATGGTTTAAAACTAATAGCTATAAATTAAATATGGAATGAAGGATTTTATTGGTTCTGTCAAAATAAGGGATGGGATTATAGAAACTTTCAACTCTTTGGAATAAAAGACTATAGGGAATCCTATTCATAATTGAGATGCCTTAAAGAGATTTAGTTTAATAGGCTCAGGACAAGAATTATTGAATTGATCAATCTACTCTTAACAAACTATCTTAGGTAAGCCAATACACTTAATAAGGATGCCTATAGGCCTTAGGTTCATGATACACTCGTGGGGTTTTTTATGGTCCTATCCATATCTTTTATAAGATCCATCCAGCCGTTTTTTTACTTTTATTTTTATATCCATTTAATTTGAATGGTTGAATTAATAGCGATTTTAACGTATTAGATTTAATGGATATAAATTGATAATAAGATGAAAGACTTAACTAATCCTGTCAAAAATACGGATGAGACCACAAAATCTCTTTAAACTCATTAAGATTACTTTTAATTAATTAGGATTCATCTTATCCATGATGTTAGTAAACAAAAGCATATAAATACTTAATAATACTTCCTCATTTAAAACAATTCCGGGAACAAAGAAACAGTATTCAACTGTAGGAGCTCTATCTTAGCTATTTGTTTCTTATTTATATATACATTGAACAATTCTAAAATTGGTTTCTGGCCGGCCATCGTTTTCCATCTTGGCAACATCTGGGGTTGAAAAACCAGGAAAAAGCTAGCAACATTAACGATTCCAAAAGTAGCATATATTATGCATTTAAAGTAAGTACCATTAGCCTATCCATAAGTAGGGCGAAATTATAAAAAATCAGTAACTTTTTTAGGGAAAATCAACATTTTAGAACATTAGTTTAAAAAAGCTTTGAAGTTAGGAATGGCTGTGCCGACCAACTATCCTGTGCGCTTACCAATGCTAGCTTTTCTCATTCCACAATTTAATTGTAGAAATTGCACATGAAATAGTTTCAAAAGGCTCCGCAACCGTTGGGATTAAGAATCAACCTTGAATTATATAATCACATCTAACCTAACTATTATACTTAGGAGAAAGTTTCTTTGGTTTTTTAGGAAAGGTGCGACTAGTAAATCCTTGTTTAACCTTACCCCCATTGCCATAATATATCTACTATAATGTAGATGATTGTTTCGATTAAAGGAAGATTAACTACCATCATTATGAGAAGATCCAAATTAGACAGAAATAAAGGGTCATTATGGGAAGAATCAACACTAATATGAAACAAAAAAATGTTATAAATGAGAGAATTTGTGTTTAATAATATCATAACAGATAATAACGTAACACCAATTAAGAAAATCTTGCAATCTTAAGGTCTACCTCACAAATAATGATATTTATCATATTGACATGATATTTTCAAAATCACTCTTTGCCATTCCTTTGTCACCAAAGTACTTCCCCATAACAAATATAGGGCCAAAAATCTTATAGGAGCAAGAGGCAAGGTCATGGTTGCTATTTAAGGGATTGTTCAAAAGTATACTATCGCAAGACTTTAAACTATTCAGATACCTTGATGTTTTGCTTTGCAAGAGACAACTTACTATTTGCTATCATTTGTAGCTCTCTCAAGCAAATCATTTATAGAAATGACCACATCATTGTATTGTAGAGATGAAAAATATCCCACAAGGGATGGACAAATAATGCACAAGAGTATAGAGCATATATTGTTATCATCTAATAACTGAAGAAATCACATGATATGGGAGTTTAACAACTCTCATCAGGCAGAAATCGAAACACAACAACGGGGAAGCCCCTTAGAGAATTTCATCACACAATTACAAAAAAGCATATTGCAATCAAAGCAGTTTGATAAAACAACTAGGTGGAATTCCCATTGTCTACCTACTGAACCCTCGGCAAATGGAAATGTGCCTTATTGGATTTGGTGACTCTGAGCCTCCTGCATGTCTAACAAATTCATCTGGAGTGAGAAAAACACCATGACAAGTGCAAACAATGAACATAACACCTCCTTTGCTTTCATAAAGAAACCCTTCAACAATCTTTCCATCATTCCCGATAGTTCTCGCAGTCCTCCTAGAGGAACTACCACCTTCACCATTTCCTTTCACAGTCATTGGTATGATGTTTGTAGTACCATGTCCTGTAGGCAAAACCATTGCTTCTGCAAAAACTTAAAAAAAAAGAAAAAGGAAAAAGAAGGAGAAAAACCTATCACTAAGAGGAATATTGTTGTCATGACTGAAGATTGATCTTTGTACATACATATAGAAGAGTTCACGTTGCATGATAAACATAAACATGCTGCATTAGTTGTTAATTCATTATAGTGTAACGTTTTTTACAACTTTAAAACATATTTATAATCTCTGATTTTATACCTTTTTAAAAAGCCTTCACATTTTTTACGTGATACATCTTACTTTTCTTTTCTTTTCTTTTCATATTGTTGTTATTCTTTACATTATTTATCTAACACATAAATATCAATGGATTATTGTGAAATTTAACCCACTACCATACGATGTAATAGCTTAAGCTTATGTATTGATATAAATATTTCACTTTAGCACTCCTCACTTGTCAGCTTGGACGTTTACTAAGGCTCATTACGTAGAAACGATTAAATAGGGGGTTAATTGACATCTTAAGAAATCCAACCCTTTAAAATGCAATGACAAAATGGTTTTGGCAACTACAATTCCCCTTCTTTATTGGCAAAAATTTCCATTAGAGATTTATCTTGATTATAGCGTAGCAAACCCTGTGCCATTAGTCCATATAGATCATTTCGAGACCAAAGGAAGGAAAGAAGCAGAACCAAAAACTAATCATCCGGCCATGCAAGAGTTGACGAGAAATAGTTATTGCTAGTTTGAAATATGTCCAAGCTATCACTTGTGACACAAGAAATAAAGAAATGAAAAAACTTAAAATTTGTCTAACTCATACTCATTAAGGAGGTTATTCTTGTTTTGAGAAGTTACGATAATCTAAATTCCTGCTTAAAAGTAAGATTTTATAATTGCATGTTTGGTTAATTTTATAGGTACATAAATAGTTATTCATTGCTTGTTAAATTATCATTACATTTTGTTGCCAAGTAACTATTTCACAAAAATCCTATTATTGTCAAATAATGAATTGCAATTCCTTCTCATGACCAAAGAAATATTTATTTCTTAATTTTTGGTTGCATATTTCATACTCATTTAACTCAACAATGAAGCCATAAACTAGGGCAACATATAACAGGTCAAAGTCAACTAGTATGCCCTTTAGTCTTCTAATAGCGGATTAATGGCCTCTTCCTCTGTGGCAAAATCATTTAGAGGTATTAGCCTTATAAGTAGTGGGTCAGTAATTAGTAGGAATTATTGTTGCTTTTTTTTTTTTCTAAATTAGATTATTAAAAGCTCTAAACTCCAGGATTTTTCTACAGTCCCTTTCTTTTTCACAAGACTAATTCCGTCACAATAAAAAACGGGACCATTGAATTCTACTTATAGTCACTCTTTTCATCTTTGAAACCATTATTATCCTTCTTAGTTCATAATAATTGATCCAAACTACTAAATTCGACAAGAAAGATACGGCAAGAATGGAAGCATGCGTTGGTTCACCAGAGAAAGAATGTGACATAAGAAAAATGAAACAAGACAATGAATCAAATTGTAATCAAATCTCTGAAATTAATGACAAATGAGTTTCTATTGACAATTTGAAGCATTCGTTCGAGATTTTTTGCAATCGAAAGTTCAAGATAAGAGTCTAGAGATGATATCTTATGCCGTGATGCCATCACGAATTTTGACGAACACAGACGTGGCGTTTGGTTCGCAAAGAGAGTATCTATAAACTGAGAACAGATATTGCTCGAAGAATGTCTATTCTCTACGATCAAAGACCATCTGAGAGACAAAGGTTGAAATTAGGTTCAAAGCATTGATCAGGTAATTTTTACAGAAGACGATTAAAATTGCAAAACTACCATGGAAAATCCTAAGTTTGGCTTGAAGCAAGTTTTGAATTGCTTGATTCAATACGAATTGCGAATCAGTGGGAAGTGAGCCCCAACAAACCTTTTGGAAGAATTCTACTTAATGGGGAAGTAAACATGCTACTGGGAGATTTTGGTATGTAGTTTCAAATCGTTGATAACATGGGTACCTAATTTACCAAAACAACGAATTCATAACTATTTCTTTTTTTTTTTTTTGGGCAAAAAATTCTTAGTATTTCTTGAATTGTTTGGAAGTATGATATGGTGGAGGGTACGCAAACATACTCCACCCGCAGTTGCTAAGACCATGTAGTTGGTGCTTGATATTGAAGGTGAGATGAGCATTGAATTTAATGGTCCCTATATTACCCCGTAGATTTAGCATAGCTATTGTGAGTACGAAACAAGTCAAATTCGATGATTAGGTTGGTGTTTCACTTAATCTAAAAAATTTAAACTTGTAGATCAATTGGTTATAGAACTTGTAGATCAATATGAGCAAATCCAACTCATCATAGTATCAGAACAAGAATTCATGAATCTAGATTCCTTACCTACCTATATAGTTGAGCCATCTACTTATAGATCGAAGATTTCAACAATAAGCTTAAACTTTCATCTCATTTAGATGTTAAGCTTAACATCATTGATGGAGGAAATATGGCATGGGAAGAGAAATATGGGTCAGAGCAAGTATTATAATGAATGACATGTGCGAGGGACAATAATTTTATCATATGCTTCAGTAGAACATTACGCTAGAACAAGAAGTTGTGAAATAGCAAGAAAATTTGCACTATCTTATACTAAGATAGCTAAAAAAGAAATGGGGCTATGCTTTTGTTACAACAAATGCTTCCAACATTTCATCAATGTCCAAATTAGATATTGAGAATTACCATTTCAAAAGAGGAATATGACGTCAAAGAAGCTGATGTTGAGGAAACATAAGGAGACAAAGAGAAGAAGCAAGCCAGAAGATTAAGCATACGGAGAGTGTTCAAGCTTTTTCTTTACTTTGAGGATAAGGGAAAACTTTTAAGGTGTAGTAAAGTAGTGGGAGACTTTTAGCCTTTTATTAATAATTGTGAAACCTTATGGTTAAATATCTCATATGAATTATAAGAGATTACAATATTAGTTTATAAAACCAAGATTGTGAATATATTATGTATAAAATTAGTATTATAACCTTCTATAATCTATGTATGACACTTAACCATAGAGTTTTATAATCTCTCTCTCTCCCCCACCCCTCCTCTAAACACGCAACATCCTCATCGTAATACCTTATAATTGAATCTAAATCTTCCCCTAATTTTTAGTATAAGATTTGAGTTACCCACTACCTATAAGTTATTCTAACGATACTTTCTACTTTCCTTGGATCTCTTATTTAAACTGAAGTCGGACCCAAATTATCCACCTATTAGTAAGGAGCTCGCTTTGATATGATTTGTAATGTCTCAGGATAAAAGTAGTGAATAGCTAAGTTAACAAACTATAATGAGCTCATTTTAATCACCTGGCTTAAAAATTTTAAACTCGTGTTAATAAGGTGTTTATAATAATAATTTTATAAATTAATACCATAACTTCCTATAATTCATATGGAACGCTTAATCATAAGATTTTTACATGTTAATATTCTAAAAGAATGCTTCCATGCAATAAGTTATATAAAGAAGATAAGAGTATAGATGGAGAGTTGGTTAGTAGTAGAGATGACTCTTTAACATTTTTTTCCCCCTTCCAATCTAAATTTTACTCTTTCTTTCTTATCCCTCCAAAACTAAGGTTTTCTACCGCTCTTTTCTTCCAAAATAAAAATAACAATATTTGTGTTCTAGGTTCATAACTGAGACTACCTTCAATTTTTATGCCATTGTGCAGTCAGCTTCCTATTCTCTCTTTTCTATTTGCCATACTCAGTCCGTGTTATTTAGCCAAAATGTGAAATGTAGCAATTGATCGTGTGGCTAATGTCTAGAGCTATTTCTCAACTTTTCATGCTCTATAAGAAATTATCTGCCAAATGATTAGCTCACGGTTGGTTGATGGGTTCCAACATGTGTTGTCAGCTAGCTAAAACAAAGCAAGGTGCTTGTTATAACCTATTTTGACTTAAAACCATGTATGCACCCTTTTCTGCGTAGTTTTTCTGATTGGAACATAACCTACTAAAATTTCAAGTTCTCAGCTAACAGCAAGTGAAATTAAGTACCTAATCTATATGCAGATATCCCAACTCTTTACTAAGGTAAATTCATAAAATGACAAGAAGAGTTCGCATTCGATATTAGTTAAAGACATCAGTAATTCCTTAGATTTTGGTACTAGAATGTTTGAACTGAAATTCAAGAAACAACTCAAATGAAATCATTAAGACATAGGGAATTAAGAGGTGAAAAAAAAAAAAAAGAAGTTAGAGCCTTATAGCAAACATCAAATGATTTATATCAAATGCAACAAAAGTTTTTGGGTGAAGAAATTGAATGTGGATATGACCATTGAAATTAATTCCACAACCAATTCGCAGATATGGTGATTGTTTTTACATTTATTATATAACACCTCCTTCCACTCATGGCCTAAGACATTGACTGAAGCCTCTGAAGGGACAAATTAATGAATTGGAACAGAGATTTAAACATAAAACCTCCTAACGCTAAATTAGCTCTACAATTAGATGATCTATAAGCTTAAGCCTATAGAATGGTTGGTCATAGATTCATATATATTATAGATGTGATACAACAACAAATGATAATTTTTTCACAAACATTACATTTCCCTTTTGGGTTGGTCATTGGTGCATTAACTAAATGTTAATATGGCCAGGACACTAATGTTATTGTCTTCGGTTATTACACATCCTTATTCCTAACTTTTGCATGAATTCATATTTGTTATACTTTTTGAACTTACATCTCATTACAAATGCTTGGCTAATATATATGATCTCTCACTAATTATTTATTTATTTATTTATTTTTACTGTATGTTCCCAGTTCTCATAAGCTCAAAGTTATCTTTTAATCTAGGTTTAAGTGAAGCTATATCTTTAAATGTGTAACAATATCTCCAATGACAATACTTAGCTCTATCTTGAGAGATGTTCAGATGCCCCTATTAATTTCAATTAGGAGACTACTTCAAGTTTTCTTGTCAGAGTATGAAATATTATTTCCTTTAAGAATGCTTAAATTGTTGCTCCTCCATAGCTAAGCAACATAAGTTAAGGTTTTCTTGCCACTATTTTATTTCAATGATCGTTATTCAGAATCATTGTTCTCTATTAAAAACTTATAGAATGATCTAAAGATTTTCTGTAATTGGATGATTGGAGTTTATTTGTCTTTTTTAAAAATCTTTCTCCGATATATAAACTACTATAGCAGATTTACACTATCATTAAATAATCTAACTTCTTGTTATCTCATTGTTGTTTTCATTATCAAGACAAACTTATAAGCTAACTACTTTTTACTCGTCACATGATTGAATTCTTATTTCATTATTCCAAGTTAGAGCTGCTATATAGTCACCTAGTAAACCAAATCTCAACTCGAGCTAAGTTTCCGCAGCAATTATTACAAGAATTTCTTCTATATTCAACAATGTTTGTAGATTTTATAAATATTGTATATTTTTATATGTTTTAGCAATATTTATTAAACATTCGTTAAATATATTATTAGCAACATTCGTTATCAATGTTGAACGAAATAAATATACAATTTGATTTTGCCACTTAGTTTTAAGTATTCCTATGTCCTTTTGGTCATTTTTATTAATATTTTCAGCGGTTCTTATAGCCAATGTTAAAGGACATACCCTATAATTAGTTCTGTGACTTTATTATAAAAAAGGGCCCTAAATGTTTGCCCAATCTCAATTTTTTTTATTAAAGAAAAAAATAATAACCAAATGTTGCTAAAGAATACCTTCCTAATTTTTTAACCCCAATTCACTTTCTCTCTCGTCAATCCAAAACCCCCTTCCCCTAATTTTGTAACCCTAATTCAACTTCTCTCTCATCAAAATAAACCTCCTCTCTCTCTCGTTAAACTACTAACTCTTGTGACCTCCTCTCTCTCACATCAACATGCGACGTTTCCACTCCCAGTGGTAAGTCCTCTCTCTCTTCTCTCTCTCTCTCTCTAGATTTACCTTTTTTCTTTACCCGTGATTTGGGAGCAAGTCAGAGATGGTGTAAGTTCAAATTCACACACTCTTTGGATAACCTGATAAGATAGATATAGTTAGATAATTTGATTACGATCTTTCTGCTTTTCTCACTTAGTTACATGCCCAATCTAGCGCAAAAACTAACCTGAAGAAGATAACCATGTATATATATATATTCATCTTTTCTATGTGCAGTTGATCATTTTATGTGTTTTATACATATTCGGATCACTATAGATAATTAATCCATGTGGTAGAATCATACAATTATATGTTACAACATGTCTCTGCAGTCATATTTCATGTCTTTCAAGGAGGGAGAGGGAGGGGGATTATATATGTGACAAATATGTGTAGTTCGTATATTTGTCATCATGGAAGATTTATAAATTGTTTTATATTTGCATGTGTTAGAGGCGATCATTGGACTAGTATTGGGGTTAAAGGTAATCAACAAGTGATGGGCAATGAGAAGACTTGATAAATGGGTTTTCTTGAACAATGATATTTGGCTTGATAGGTGAGTCTAGTCTTTAAATTTGAGATCATTTATTTTCACGTGTCAAGTATGAACATGGAGGAAAAAAACCCCAAGCAATATAACCTGCCCCACTGGACATATAAATAGAATATTTGATGATAGTTGGTGATGTTGTTTTGTACCATGTTAGATGATTTATGATTCTCACAAACTTTAAGAGTCTAATTGCTTATTTGTGTGTTCAACATTGAAACAAATTTGGTGAAGCAGCTTTCGTTAATGACTTAAATGCATTTTAGACTTGTCATTGTCAGTGTTTACAAGAGAAACTTGGAGAATTTTCTTGTTATAAAAGGAAGAAATTGCTTCTGGAGGTGTTATTGTTATAGCAGTCTTCTTGGTTACTTTCTTGTTTTTGATAGTAATGGTGCTGCAATTTGTTGATGTTGACATGAATTCTAATATTGATCAGTGAAATTGAAGAAATTTTTAAGGTTTTATCTTTAGATGACTGGCTTGAAGCTTTTAGAATCTTATTAGGAATTGATAATGATAAAGGATTTCTTATTGCCAAAAAGAAGAAAAAAAATAAAAGAAAAAAGATGCTGGCTTTTGATTATAATCTCAAAAGCAAGCAATGAAAACCAATTTCAGCTTTAGAATCAGGAACATTCCTTTTTCTTCAATGAATGACCACTAAAATTGCAATGGAAAGTTCATATATAAGTGTGATATGTAAACAAGCTACAACCTTTAAAAAGGGGTTTTTATATGAAGAGACTTGTAAAAGATAAAGCACTAGATGTTCATATAGAGTCAGATATAAGCTGAGATCTATCAATAACTTTTCATATGATAACACTTGCTGGTCCATAATTCGCCATGATAGCTGAGATTTTTTTATAGACTTATCCATCTGATTATGAACAAACATGTGATGAAGAATGCTCATTCGTAGAAAAAGAATCGATATGTGCATCATGAAAGATAGTTTTATGGTTCAATTTATAATTTGTTTCAGTTTCTGAAGCTGCTCAGATTTCAAGAAAGTGTTAACACTATCCTCAAGCAAAATTTCTATTGCCCCATGTTTTAACCATGAGTAGGAAAGGAGTTTCCATTATATGTAATAGGCGCAATGCATGGTGATGCAGAAGATATATTCTACACTACCTTGTTTTGCAGTGATGATGAACTGCTAGCTAAGAATTTAAATTTGTGAATAGAGTACATATATTTATGTCGGTTACTTCAATGTGTTCAACATTGGTCAGCAGAATCACATTTAAAACCAATAAATCACATTGTGTTCTTTCATTTGCAAGTATATGGACTGAATTATTTATAATTGCCCAAATGAATTCCTAAGCCCAAGGAAAATGTAACTTGACTGCTTTAATTCCACATATAGAATACAATGATGCTTTGATCCAGTAAAAAACATATTGTTATTCGATAAATTAATAAAGGTCAAATGGGAAAAATACATAGTATTCAACTAGGGTGACAATTCTGTATATGAAATTATCAATCTGCATGCTTCTTCCTAATCAAGACAAGGTAATAAATTACCAGTTTTAACAATATGTAGCAATGAGCACACGGTTCATGCAGAGACAGGTTAAAGCAATTGGGCTATTTTGTCATTGCTCGCCCGACTTTATAACTCTTCCTTACGGTGATAATCTTTGGCTTATGATCTTAAATGGAACATTCGCTTTATGATCTAATATTTCTTATTGGATAAAGTGTTTATTTGTCGTTACATTGCAGTTGTTATGGTATCGTAAAGAATTCTAATTTGTTGTCTTCCATATTTGTCTTAACGTTATTAAGCACATATAATTATCTATTCCGCGCATCATACAGACTATAACATTCCTTTTAACGTCTAAATTAGCAGATTCTCCATATATGTGAGTTATTAATGACCATGGTTGTCCCCAAATCTTGCAGGTTGATGAAGCTTCATATTATGATCACTCACGTGCTTCAGGCATAGGAAAACTCCCACCCTTCAGAATCAGTTTCCCGTCCAGCATGCCCATAACATATGAAACGTACAGGTTGACATTGTTGTTTTTTAACTGCCCGACACATGTGCATCACTTAACCAAGTTCCAGTAGAGGATGGATTGTCTGAACCATGCTAATCTATCAATTCGATGATTGGCACGCACATAAAGTATGTTCCTCTATACCCTATTATGTACATGCATGCATGCATAAGGATCTAGATATTACTGAAACCTAGCATTTCTTGTCCATTCGACATAACATCCATATGAACATGACAAAATGTAAGGAATATCCATGAATTAAACACTACACAAGCATAAGAAAATGAAAGAACCTACCATTGGGCAGTTGTCCCGTGGAAGACTGTACCACTTCCATGGCTGTCAGAATCACTATCATTCCATCACATGGGAGCATAGTCAAAATGCAAGGAATATCTATGCACTACTTGAGCATAAGAAAATGACAGAACCTACCATTGGGCAATTGTCCCCTGGAAGACTGTCCCACCTCCATGGCTGTAGGAATCACGATAGTCAAAATGCAAGGAATGTCTATGAATTAAACACTACATGAGCATAAGAAAATGACAGAACCTACCATTGGGCAGTTGTTCCCTAGGAGACTGTCCCACTTCCATGGCTGTAGGAATCACTGTCATACCATCAAATGGGAGCATAGTCAAAATGCAAGGAATGTCTATGAATTAAACACTACACAAGCATAAGAAAATGACAGAACCTACCATTAGGCAGTTGTTCCCTGGAAGACTGTCCCACTTCCATCTCTGTAGGAATCACTATCATACCATCACATGGGAGCATAGGTAGAGCAAAAGGAATTGCAGAAGCAGCCCCAGCCTCAGAACAGTACTTTGTCAGCTTGTACTTGCCCTGGCTCTCGCTCTCAATATCCAGTCTCTTATTGGAATGCTGCTCGGTATCAGCTGAGCTAGAACCTGGTATCACATGGAAGCCTGGTGGAGGCCCAGTTTTTGCTGCTTGCACTGCAAGTGAATGTGACTCGGATGGAAGGGTGTCGCTATACAAATCTTGATCAGGTAGTTGAATGTTAAGGTCAGGGATATCAGGTTTGGTCACATTGACAAGTTCTGGTTTTATTTCCATTGGTTTCTCTGGAACAAATTCCTGAACAATGTTGTTCTCGACAGGAAGATCACACATAATCTCCTCGTTTTTGTTCAAAGGAGATTGAGACTGACCAAGTTTTGCATCAAAATCAGACATTGGATTTTCTGCTGCATATAAAATGAATTAAAGTTAATGATAACTTGATTAACTTATTTTCTTATAAAGTTTTAAGATATATAATTAATCATACTATAAAATTAACTTTGACATTATCTGCGGTAACGTATTAATTATTACATATCTGGCGTACACAAACATTTTTAGCTGGCAGGGCTACTTTTGGAAATATAAAAATAGGATTGAAGAACGTTACCCTTATTTTTCATTAATGTTTCCTCTGTAGACTTGTTTTTTCTTTCTCCAGTGATGATATAAAACGTGGGAGCTACATTAAATGTTCAATACATATGACCGAGTTCTATTGGTGAGGATGCGGACATGGATATCGAACGACTGAGTCCTTATTGTTCTTATCTATTAAAACCTGTCCTTTAGATTCAAATATTTTAATTCATTGTCTGGTTTGTATATTAGTCAAAGTTATGGACAAAAGGGGCTTGATATACTAGATTTAAACTAAAGAAGTTGTGCTATATATTAGTGATATAAAAATTAATTTTACTGTACAGAGTAAATATGTTTTTGATATACTAAAAATAAGCCTACATTAAGTTTTTATATTACAATATGAAGTCTTATTATAATTTATAATATGAATAATTAATTTAAATTTTTTTTTAACTTTTAAATCATAAAAATTTATGTTCATTATTGTATGAACCAAGAGTGATATAAGAGAATTGAACTGTCAATATCTCTTTGTACTGTGTTGTTTGTTTTGTGCTTTCATGCTATTCTGTGCTTTTTAGAGTATCTAGTTCTGCCAATTAAAATATGCCATATGAATGAAAATCTATATATGATAACTTTTGATTAGCGGAAGGATTGTATTTCATATATATATCTAATTCAAAAATTTTCATGTTCATTTTCAATAGAATTCGGCATGTGGATTTAATTATATAAACAATTATACACCTTTGATGGCGTAGTTTCAACTAGCAAAAATACCGTATAGGAGCAAGAATACATTATCAAATTTTTATGATAAGATTGTGTAGTTCTCTATTGGCAAAAATACATAGGGAAGAGGAAAACATTATCTCATTTTTACGATATAATTTCAATGTTGAATGAGACCGATACATGACACTTTTTGATTGGTAGGAGACACTAAAGGGTATGAAATAGAATCTTATTATTACTATTGCCCAGTCTATTTCCCCTTATGAACCTTCTTAAATTTTGTTTAATATTCTTAAAATCTAAGCCAACAAAATCAAGATGTCATAATTCAACTAAAGATGTTTTAAAGCCTTATTACCACAAATGATAACGTAATTTTCTTTGGCTTTTCTATTCTTAATAAATGTCCAAATACTTTTTTAAAGATGTTTTTAGTCTTAAAACATCCACCAACACCAGATGGTTGGAGAGGGCAGACATTCGCAGCACCGGGTGTGGCTAATCCTTTTATTTTCTATTGATCTCTTTACTTCAATTGCATTCCGTATAATCCAAAATAAAATGGGCAATCTTGAAGAACTCGGAATTATTTGAATGATTGCAAATATATTTATATATGTACTTGTGAAATCTCTAAATTTCCTTGATAAGAAGACAGTAATAGTACAACGATAGAGGGTATTGCTTTGAAGCAGCTGAACAAGTGACTTGATTTTTGCTATTTGTTACAGAAAACCTTTGAACTTTTGTAATGATTTATGAAAATTGCAAAGGAATGCTGCCGGCTGGTGAGCGAAAAGAAAAAAAGATTTTAATATTGACCCGATTCATACGAATCTTATTGGAGCAAGTTACCTATGATACATAAAGTAAATTGCAAATTAATTTTTTCTCTGTTTTTTGTTCATGTGTGCTTAGTCTATCTATCCTTGAAATTGAGCGATTGGCACCAAATCCTAAAAGATATACTTTTAGGCTCTATTTTAGTATTTTACTATTGGATTAAATAATAAATAAATTTAAAAAAATGCATAAGATAGTGGCTAAGCGTGTAACAGGAAATATGAGTTATGTATTTGCAATATATGTGTGTCTAAAAGATAAATATATTTGTTATCTCAAATTTCCTATTTCGAGCGTGTGCTAATAACGCATATGCGCACATATGAATAGAAGGAATAAATTTTTTATAATTATTTATCAATATCTTGTCCAAATGTTTATATGTGACATGTTAGAAAACACGCGAGACAAAAAAGTTTGATGCAGAAGATGTTTATTATGCATATACATAAATATATACATATATATATATAACTAATATTTTATTTTAAAATGGTCTATAAAGCAAGTCCACGAAAGAAAAGTTCGGTAAATTGAGGGTTTCTTCGGAAGCACATCGTGTACTAAATGTTAATTGACTCTAGAAGTTTAAGCACCGTCAGATTTTCATGTGTTACCCACACAAATCCAACGGTTAAAATCAGCTGGTAGAGTTGAAGTCATTTTTTTTTTTTAACAAAAATGAGTAAATTGCAAACATATCCCTACACTACCTGAATTTTTAAGCTGTGATTTTACTTTCCTATAATTTTTGAAAATATGTTTTAGCGTTTTAGCAACAGTTTGAGCATTATTTGTATATTTTAAAAGTTATGAAGAAAATAGAAACTAATTCTGGAAGTCTTTTTTTTCAAAAAAGAAAAAAATTTGAGTCTCAATCTTTTTCCTTTAAGTTATTTACATTTTTAAAACCTCACAAAAATAAGAATTTGGTTAGATTTGTTTAATTTTCTGTTCATATTGGACACGTATTAACTTATGATTGGTCTCGCACGTGGACAATCGGAGTAGCTGAGGTTTGCATAATTTTCTTCAAGCCCTTTTTTTCTTACTTTTAACTATTTCTATACTTTTTATTCTTTTATTATATTATATAGTTTAAATTTCTATTGTGTTAAGTAATAAAATATATTTAATGTTATAATTTTATTCAATTAATTATTATGGAGCAATCTGAAGTTGACACATGCAATTGATAAATGGGAAATTGAATATATTTGACGAAAGTTCTATTTCTTTGAAAACTTTGATTGCACAAATAGAAAGAAAAAAATGAATAGTTAAATAAAAAATTAAATAAACATTAAGGATTAACAGTATATTTCGGAAAAAAAAAATGGTATGTGGAAATTGAGATGTCAAAAATAATATCCGACTAAGCCAGCCCACGCTGTCTATTTTATTGTGCAGCATTCCAACTTATGAATACACCAAACTTGAACCATATGAGCTTCATTAATAAAGCCAGGCTTCAATTTCATTCCATTTCTATCTCATAAAACTTCATCTAAGTGGGGTCAAAATTATGGTATCTACTTATCAATAACATACTTTAAAATGACTAACACAAAACCGAGAAGAATCAAATTTGGTAAAATTACTTGCCTATTTTATAAAATTTTCCAAAACTGTTCAATATCATATGATTAATATTACTGTAATTTAATTTGAAAAGAAAAAAAAAAAAAGTAAACTTGCTTATTTAGTTCTCATTGAGTAACCCATTCGTTAACTGAACTATAATAGCAGCAAAGTTAGACTTCGATTTGTGAAAAGACCCTGAAGGGAAAAAAATCAAAGGAAGGAGCATTAACATTTTAAGCTTGGCCTCCAATGCTGTTTTGCTCAGTCGTGGCCGATGATTAATCTTAGCAATTTGTTCCATATAGCTTAATGGGAAAATTTTTAGGAAATTGGTTTCTTATGAATTGACAGCATTTTTTATGCATAAAGGTATATAAATGAAATCAATTAGGGTTCCAAAGAGATTATGATGTCTTTAAATATCTTGTTTTAAAAATAGTTTTAAAGAAATTATGATATATATCACTTTATAGATATATAAAAATTACAACTAATGACTACATTATTTCAAAGACGAAGAATCCTAAAAGATGCAAATAGATACTGTAGAAGGGGAATTGAATATGTTTAATCTTATGAAAAAAGTTTGATGTCAAATAGGCTATGAGGGGGTTTGCAAAATACAAACATATGTTGCTACGATTGATCATATCTCGCATGGTTCAATTCTTCACAGAAATTCGATGGTTTGTTCTGAAAATTTACACATTAGAACGCAAATACACATCATCTTGCTAGAATTTTAAGTCTTTCAGCTCCTGTAAGAGCATTTCCATCAAAACTACACCAAATTCCTGCCATCTAATCAAGGCCAGAGTGTGATGTGCATCATAGGATTTGTCACCTCTTTGCATCCAGCATGCTGGACAAAATTCAGCTGGGAAGAGAGATTCACCATGGCAAACGCATTCTTATAGTTCCAAAGAAACCGCGATATCTTTTAAGAAAAATAAACATTCTTTTCTAGCAACAGTTGATATATGTTAAACAATCGCTTTATGGATGCATAAAGATTGCAATAACTATATCATTTTAAAGACTAAGAAATCCTAAATGATGCAAATTAATACTGCAGGAAGGGAATCGAACATGTTTAATCTTGAGAAAAAAAGATTGTTGTCAAATAAATCATGAGGGGGTTTGCAAAATGCAAACATATATTTCTATGACTAATGATACGATTGCATAATTTAGTTCTTCACATAAATTCAACGGTTTATTCTAAAATTTTATACATCAGAAAGCAAATGCACATGTAATATTGCCATAATTGAAAGGCTTTTAGCTTCTGTAGGAGCATCTTCATCAAAACTACACCAAATTCCTGTCGTCTAATTAGAAGGTGAGACTGCGATGTGCTTCATAGGATTCATCTCCTCTTTGCAACCAGCGTGCTGGACAAACTCAGCTGGGGAGAGAGATTTACCATGATAAACACGTTCAATAGTTTCAGGGTTTCTTTTGTCTGGGTATAGAATACCTTCAATGGTATTTCCCGAATCCCCAGTAGCTGTCGCAGTAAAACTCTGTTTCATCACCTTCATAGCATCTGATGGACTTATGGTTGCACCGGGGTTCACCTTGGAGGAACTACCAGCTTCCACGATTCCTTTTCCTGCCATCACTGGGATGCTTTCAAGACCGCATCCTGCTGCTAAGCTTATTGCTCCTACAAAAACAAAAAGGAAATATGCCAACAAGAGGAACAATGCACATGAATTGGCAAAAGTCTCACTCAACAATGGAAAAACTATAAGCATATTAATGTATGAAGATTCATTATGTTTGACATGCTGAAACATATAGCCTTCATTTTAAAAGTTCGCATTGCAGTCTTCATTTTAAGCATTTAGCAATGAAGGCAACAATAGAAACACGTTTTTTGGTTTTTATAGACCTAATAGTTGTATATTGGATGTATTTTAGAATTTTTAATCGCTTAATGAGTTCAACACAGATATGAAATATGCCTATTAAACATATCATTATAAGTTTAGATTTTCAAACATGATTAATAAATAAATAGTATCATAAGTTAAGATTTCCAAACACAAATGCATTTAGATCTAGATATGAAACACATTTCATTAGCATGAATTGCCAATCATACTTTCCTAATCCCCAAATAGACGCCAACATATGATCATTGTGTTCATTTAGTTTATATGTACAACAATATAAGTAAACTAATAACAATGCTCAACCCTTGACTCCATCAGGAGATTTGCTATTCGGATTCGATCTTAACAAATACTAATTTGTTGTCTTCATAAATTGTTAGGACGTTCCTAATTACATATAATTATCTCTTTCCATATTGAAAGACAAGTGCTTCACAAAGGATTAAGATAAGTAGATTGATTCTCTAAGTGAGTAAGTTATAAATGATCATCATCCCAAAACCATTGCTGGTTAGTGAAGCTTTTTCCTATAATCATGCACATGTTTACCCCTGTTATTCCCTATCAGTTTCTCATGATCCAGCATGCAATGGCACTTGAAACAAACATTGCACATTCGATGTGCATTTTCATTTCTGTCAGCTAGTTCTCTGCTTTGTATGATTTCTAACTCTCAAATTACCTGTTAAGTCTTGTTCTGCCTTAACATCAGGCTTCTTAGCTAAATTGCTAGGTCAAGTCACTTGAATGGTTTATTTAATTCACTAGAGGGTACTATAGTCACTTTAAAATGAGTGAGAGCCAAAAAAAAAAAAAGTGGTTTCATATTAATACAAGGGTTAAAATCTAATTGCATAAATCCATGCGATGCACATACAAGCAACTCCATATAAAGGAAAATCGCAATTCAATCAAGCTTCATGGACAAAGGATAAATCCCTTAATCCCTACTGAACCATCTATTCGATGATTAATGTACTTAGCCGCTTTGCTCTCAATGTAAACTTTTAACCCTTTCATACACATGCATGCATTAGACGATTGATCAAGATATTAATGAGGCCTACAACTTCTCATGAAGTTGGTCAACGTTTAGCTTGTGTATGTATGCACGCATTACTCGAATGATCGAGTTCTTAGTACATCATACTGCTTCTTACACAAGTACTACAAATTCAAATAATTCGGGCATAAGCCTACTACTTCTCATGTACTTTGTCAACGTTTGTTGCATGCATGCAGAAGCCAAAACAATCAAGGTTTCAGTACATCATATTACTTCTTATGCAACCGCTACACATTTAACAAATATGAGAATAAAAAAATGAAAATTAGTAGCTATGAAAATACAAATTAAACACCACATTAACATTAGAGAAATGAAAGAAAACCACCTTCAAGCGTTTGTTTCCTAGAAGATTGTCCCTTTTCCATAGCCCTAATTGTTACCCCATTACGCGGCAGCTTAGGTGGAATAAGAGGGCAAAGCGAAGCATCTGTAGAAGCGCACTTCCTCTTGTCCTGCACCCTCTTATTCGAGCTATCAATTTTCAGTTTATCATTCTGTCTCGTGAACCCTTCCAGCGTCAGATAGTACTCGGGTAAGACAGAACTGGGTGTTGTAGTTAAGCCCAACAGATGCCTGGTTTCAACTCCAAGAGTCACAGGTGGTTGTGGCCCGGCTGAAGCGGGTTTGTGATGCTTGGTTTTGTCCTCTGGGGTAGGAAGGGATTGTGTCAGAAACAGTGGCGGTTTGTTATGCGAACCTCCTAAGGATAGGTTAAGGTCAGGCTCATTTGGTTCGGTCACATTGAGAAATTGAAGCTTCATCTCCATTCGTTTCTCTGGAAAAAGTTCTTCAAGAATGATTTGTGGAGTATCGTTGATGTCCTTGTCTTTGTTTTTCTCCAAGAAAAATTGGGCCTCCGCTAATTTCTTATAGAATGTTTCTGCCATTGGATTTCCTTTCCTGGTGCATCAAAATCAAATTCATGTCCCATCTAACACGAAAGATATCTAGTTTTTAGCTATAGATGTGAAATTTAATGCGATATCATACATATATATATATATATATGAGAGAAATTTATATTAATTTATAAGGTTATGATGATAAATTTTTTATTTATTAATAAAAATTTAAAGCATTTGAATGAAATAATTAAAAAAATAGTACTTGCTGATTTAGTTACTTATTTATTTTACTTATCTTAGCATAAAAGTAAAAATTATCTAGCAACAAATTTTCAAAATTTAAATGCTAAAAGAGTGCTATACATGATTAGAAATACACAAAGTATTGTTTCATACAAATTTCTTCAGGAGGAATGTTTAGATACTTAATGATCATATTTCACAATGTAAAAGATATCCTTGTGAGCCAATTAGTGTCAACAACCGTAGGAATTCAACACGATATCAACATGATAAAATGCTCAATAATAGGACAATGAAACATACCCAAGTGAGATTACTGGCTTATCAATAAGGTTGTCCGGTGTACTCCGGCGGTCACCCGAGAAGACGAAGAAGAGACCGGAGAGAGAAAATTAGAGCAGGAGTGAAGAGAATATAGAAGGTAAAGAAGACAAGTGTGTGTAGAACATAGGACAGAGAGTGTGTGACTCTCCACTTATAAGACTCTTTGTACGAAAACCTTACGTTGGAAGAATGACACATGTTGTGGCTTTTAGGGAAATCAGTACAGTTGATTGCAAGATTGCAGCTTTGAAAACAATCGAAGGATTTCATTTTATTAGGTTCGCTTCTCTCTCTCTCTCTCTACACGCTCTTTCCCCCTCTCTCTAAATGGATAAAACATTTATGGCCAAACAACAGGGGACAAAAAAGAAATCAGTTTGGTGCCTTAAAACGTTATTAACATAAAAGGTCTGCTAAGTTAGTTAAGGTACAGTGTAAAAATTATCACCTCGATTCTGTTTTCCTTTTTCCTAATTTCCTACCTAAAATTTATAATTATTAAATTTTATATTAATAAAACTTTTAGTGATATTTACTATCTACCTCTAATCAAGAATAAGCAAGTAATCTTGATATATAAAATACTCATCCATATTTTACTCAATCGAGTCGGTTTTAAGTAAGTATTAAATGTTACAATGTAGACTCTGAGTACAAATTTTTGCTAGAACTTACTCTTACATAGTAGAGTATAAGTATAAAGTCCTAGAACCCATATAAAGGATATAGGTCTATCATGTCGTGTCTCCACTTTATAAAAAGCTATTGAATACTTATAAATGAATAATAAAAGATAATATTATATTTTTCAACATAATGTTATGATAAAAAGAAAAAGAAAAGCCTAAGACTATAAGTTACTATAAACAATTGAACTTAACGCCATTTTTCTCACTTTACAACTTTCACTTTTTCCCTCGTTCTTCCCCCATTTTCTTCTCTAACTCCACGTTCTTCATTTTTTCCTCTTATTCTTTCTCATTCGCTAAGTAGTATAATCACATAAATTCTAAATAATAAAGTAAGAAATATTACATTTTTTAGTTTCAAAAATTTTGATATAGTTTCCATAAATTTTGCATATAAAAGTCTTGTACTATCAACTTTTTTTTTAATTACATAAACTTGAAACATATAGGAAGAAAGATAAAATTTATAAGTTTTACAATATATACTATATTCTATAGATTTTACTCGGTATGGGTTCCTAAGTGATTCCGCTATACTATAAGATAGGTTTTGGTTTCAATATTTAGGAATTTATACCTTACCCAGTAAGTACAAAAAGAGTTTTATGTCCTATTTACTTTATACTCGTTTACTTTTATCATTAATTGATTAAACTAATACTTTTTGACCAATAAATATTGTCTCATCTCTTAGGTATAGTATATAACAATTCCAAATGTTAAATATAAAATTTGACAAATAATATGATATTTAGCTACATCAAATTGCAAGTATTTCAACATTAACCTCTTTTACTAATCAAGTGTATTTTCCTTCAAAAAAAAATTATTTTAAAGGGTTCATTTCTAGATTCGTTTTAATACATATTACATCCTAAAAATTTTATATATTATTATAATAATTCAAGGTATTGTAAATATTATTATTTTTTACTAAATATTATAATAATCGTAAATATTATTTACTTTGGCGTTTAACTAGGCGGTGCAAGGAAATAATACAGTGACCACCATTTCAATGGTCTCGATTAACAACTATAGTAAGTAGAAATCACAGAATGATTAAAATTTATGGGCGCTTTCCTATTCTTTGTATTGTCTTTGAGATGGAAATGGAAATATGATTCACACTTGCTGGTCCCAATCCTTACTCGGCAAGTGTTTTAGCAAATAGGATGAGAGTGGAATGGGTGTTCTTTAATCCTTATAATCCTTTGAGGTTGATGCAAAGATATGGAAATATGTTTAAAAAGAATAAATAAAAGCCATTTTTTAGTCTTGTAGCTTCTCATTTTGTAATAATAATACTTGTTATTCCGCCAATCAAAGGCAGTAACAAATCCATAAAAAAATAAAAAATAAAAAAAAGGTACCATATTCATATTCCACCCCCGTCACGGCCAGCCAAACATGCCACAACGATATACTATATATCTTTCTATAGTTTGATTATACAACTGCAATTGATCTTTGGAAAGACAATGATTTTCTATACAAATTAAATGATTAATAAAATTTTAAAGCTCTTCTTATCAATGAATTAGTACATCTGTTTTGCTTTTATTTTATGGCGTTACTTATGATGTTTAACCAAATTTTGTCGTTGGGATTTGAGAATTGTAATACTAATGAGATGTCATGTTAATGTACATTTTTATGAAGTAAGTGACGGCTCTCTTATATGACGTTGTGCATATTTTGAGTCTATGCATAAGCCTTTCATTTGATCTACTTCATGTTCAACGCCATTAACGATAATAGTGAATTGTTATCGAGTTTATTGCAATATTTTCAACTTAAAAGATAAAATTTTTCAGATTAAAGTAAATCTTTTATTGATTTATATGAAGAACACAGTCTTACATTAAAGTTGACATAAAAGTCAAATATAACATCACTCGAAGTTATTTTACCACATCACTCTTATGATAGCAGTGAATCTATAAAAACTAATTAAGCCTTTTTAGTACGTATATAAATAGAAAAATTTGATTTTGTCATGCCGTGGTGGACTCGCTTAAAATATTTATCTATTCGTCTAGTTACTTTGCCAATTACCGTTGCAGCTACTAAAAGAGAGGAGAATTAAATTTAACGTATTTCGTTAAATAATCAATATTTATACCGTTAAATTATAATAATTTTTTATTGATTAGCTCAAAATTGTTGTGGTATTTTTTTTTCCCCAAAATCAAAAGTAGATATAACGAAAATTTACATGCTGTTTATCATGTGTAAAATGGATTCTAACTTGAGAGTGGGTTATAAAGCTTAAATCAAGGTATTGAATATGTCTCGCTGGTATACGTTACTAAATGAAACATGAAACAGCCACTACGTCTGATACTAAGCGAGTAAGCAAATAACCATTTAAACTTTGATGTGGGTATAGACATATAGTTATACTCTATAATTTTCAAATATCAAATTAATCCGTTGAATTTTTTATAATTAGCAAATAACCTCCCAAAATGTTGATTTTAGTGTTGAAAAACTCCAAAATTCATCAACATGTTCCTTAATATCCCCTTAAACTTTGAACTTAGTTAGTTTTTTTTTTTTTTAACTAAAAGAAGGTAAGTGTGACTTCTACTACCAATTTATGAAAATGTAGAGGGTATTTTGTTACATTCAAAAGTTTAAAGGATATATCCACAAGGTCAAAGCTCAGAGGATTATTTGTAATTTCCTCCTTATTTTATTTAAATATATCACATTTATAAATTGTTGTAAATGTTAACTAGCTTCATAAGCTATAACAAATTTTCTGTATTGATACATAATTTTAAGTGGAAAATGCAAATAATCCTTGTAAACTTTGGTTTAGGTATAAATTTACCCATAAACCTTTAAATGACACAAATCATTCTCTTAAATTTTGATAAATTGACAAATAAGCCCTACGAGTTATAAATAACCTCCTTAAACTTTGACCTTAGTGCGAATTCCCATAAGATTATCGAAGTATACACCAAGACCCCTAAACATTAACAATAGTATAACTTTGATCATTTAAAAAGAAATGTCTTTTATGTTATTAATTTATCAAAGTATAGGAGAATGATTTGTACTAATTTGAGAGTTCAAGGAATGAATATTCACCTAAAATAAAGTTTAAGAGAATTATTTACAATTTCAAATGCCTTAAACATTGACAATAATATAACTATTTTCATTAAAAAGGAACGTCTATTATGTTAGTAAATGATCAAAATTTAAGGGGTTGTAAACAAATCAAGTCGAAATAATATAAAGTTAAACTTAAACTCAAGCTCGAACTCAACTCGACTCGACTCGAAATTTTAAGGCCCAAGACCGACTCAAGCTCGATCGAGCTTAGAATTTTGGGCTTGAACTTGAGCTTGACTCAAAGTGACACTTAGTAAACTTAAGCTCAACTTGATTATGCTTGATCTTTTTCTAGAAAATATTTTTTATTTCGGTTATAATGATATTAAGATTGAAACTTGACTAGCATTACTACTCAACTCAAGCTCGAATAAGCTCACGAGCTAGTCGAACTGTCAAGCTATCAAGTCGAACGCTATGAGGCTTAAGCTTGACACAATTAACTATTTGAATAACTTGAGTTAGAGCTTAACTCAACTATTTTTAAGTCGAACTCATGCAAGTATTGAGTCAAACTCGAGTAGCTCACTAGTAGTTTGATTATTTTATACTTTTTATATTTAAGTCAAAATTTAAGAAGGTTATTTATAATTTCCTTATTATTATTAAGTATCCTTTCTAGAATGTGTGGATAAAGATGTCTTTTAATTTTCCCTTAAAGGAAAAAGAGATTGGGAAAAGATGATATAGGCTTCCATTGTTTGGAAAGAAGAAAGGAAAGTAAAGTGATTTTAAAGGTAAAAACACTTGTATTTGCCAACAAGAAGTTTGTTTTTGTATGTAAGTCAAAAAAATTTTACTCCACCAAACTCAAAATTGAAAAAATGAAAATATTTTCCAAAATATAAAATGTTTCTATAAAGGGTGTAATGGCCAATTGAAATAGTATGCATCCTCATTCTTTCCTTTCAAATCTATTAATTATTTTGCCAACTCAACGTAATATATCTCATAAAAGGTGGTTTGAGAGTTGATCTTGCTCCATCTTAATAGAAAAGTGATAATCACATCATTAAGTCATGTGAACTTTGGTCATTTTCCCTTAAATCAAGTTACTAGGATCTTATGTTATTTTTTAGAAATTTTATGTGATACTTATATACCTATTTACCATCTATCTTATAAGTTTAGGTTTTTTATCTGGTATCAAAGCCTACTTTTGCAACACACCTACAACAGTGCACATATAAAGCAGACATCACTTAATATAGTAGATTATATTTTGCTTATTGGAAGGTATGCCTCAAGAAGGGATACTATAGTAAAATTTTATTTGATGTATATATACTTATTTTAGTCACCTACTTTATAAGTTAATGCTTACCTTAAGTTTCAATTTTAAAAAATCTAATTTGTTTCATCCTTTTATGTTCATCTCTATCATTTTTTATTAGCTTTTCACTATAATGATTAATATTAAGTAAGTGTACCTATTAAATTATAATAAGCAGATTAAGTCTAAGTATTGATCTTTCAAAGACTTTAACTGTTAATATTCACTAGATCTCCATTATCTAACCTATAAATTTAAGTTTGAGAATTAAAAAAATATAAAATTAATTGCAGCAATAAATAATTATCACTAAGTAAGAATTGTTCAATGACTAAAGCAAGAAAGCAATAAAATTATAAACTATTTCAAGATTTGTAAGTCGTATCTCAATCTTTACTTCCCCTAAGTCTAACATATGATTTTCCTTAAAGATAATCTAATTTATTCTTTAATCTTTCTTAATCGGGATAATTCTCTACTAATGATAATTACTTTTTCAAGCCAATTAACCCTAATTTTAAAATCATCTATTAGAATCTCTTATCAATAGCATGACTTAAGATCGTATTATTACACAAGGAATTCTCTACAATATAATTCAAGAATCCAGCACAAATTATTTCTAATCTTACAACAATCTACATCAACTATGCCTACATCTAATCTTATAAGAAATCTCTTGATTCTCTTAATTTTAGATTACTATCTATGAAAATAATAATCTAAATCATAAAGTACACATAGTTGAATCAAGAAAAGAGTAAAGAATTAATTAGATCTAATAAAAATCATGTCCCATAAGTAGATCTAGGCAGCACAAGACTTAAATACCAAAAATCTACTTTATACAAATCATAAAGCAATAATCTTGAATCAAAGAATAAAGAATTTCAAAAAAGTAAATCATGAAACATAAGAAAAATTGAATCTAGAAGTCTTCTTTTTGTCTTACTTTCCTGAGTGTTCTTCTCTTTAAAAAAAAAACTCTCTAAAGGTCATCTAAAAATCCCCTTATAAAAACCCTAAAGAAGCTTTATATAGGAAACAATAAAATAAAGTCCGTGTAAACGATAAAATCAGAGACACAATCGTATCCCTTAGTCGTACACTTAATTGTGAATGACTTTTTTTTTTTCTCTTTAAATCTGGAAACAACACAACTAAGGATACGATCGTGTCCTTAGGTTGTGTAACTGACTGTAGTCAGTGAAAATTTAGTCCAAAATCATTTGGAAACAACACAGCTATTTAAATCAGTTATGTTAATCTTTAAACATTCATAACTTACTCATTTTTGCTCCAATTTGAGTGAAACTTATTTCTATTTTTTAGTTTTCTCGTATAAATCATTTCAAAACTTAAAAATCAATATTTTGCTTAATAAAGTATCATTATCTAAAAATAAACTCAAATTTCAAAGGAA
Source organism: Lumnitzera littorea (assembly GCA_024138015.1). Classification (NCBI taxonomy): domain Eukaryota; kingdom Viridiplantae; phylum Streptophyta; class Magnoliopsida; order Myrtales; family Combretaceae; genus Lumnitzera; species Lumnitzera littorea. The sequence continues at coordinate 101,859,258 of JAMXBB010000004.1, read as the reverse complement.
AGTCACCAAAATCACCATGTAAAATATAAGAAAATAAGAACTTATCAATGGCTTACCTAAGCTATATGTGCCCATCAACTCATTTAGAATATGTAGAGGGCTAACTTGACTACACTAGAAATTTTGGGTTAAACTCATTATTAATTTGAGCTCAACTCTTTCAAATTCTTAATGAAATGATTTAGAGATATTTAGATTGGTTGGTTCAAGATAAGGATTGTTGGATCATCCATTCACTCTTAACCTTTTTGAAACAAGCTAATGCAGTTAACAACGATGGCTATAAATCTTAGTTCATGATAAACTCATCAAGATTATTCTTAATTGAGTAAGATTCATCTTATCCATCAATCTCCAAGGCAACCCAATAGATGTCTACAAACACAAAAGTTTATCAATACTCAATCATGCCACCTTATTTAAGACAATTTAAAGATAAAAGGAACAATATTCAACTATAAGAGCTCTACTCTCAGAGATCAAGTAGGTACTTAGACAAAGAAGAAGCTTAATTACTCTAAGACTATAAGGTCGAGACCTAAATTGTCTTGTTTGTAATTTATATATTCAGGACTTTGAGAGAGGTTATTTTACCTCCCTGTCATTTTCTCTAAAAATCATCCTTCTATATGTCACCTCTAGTCACCTGTCTGAAGTCATATGAAGCATGAAATACATATGGCACGTTAATAACCATGCTCGTTGAATCCCTTCATTCATAGAATACATCATGTTCGAAGGGAGAAATTGAGGGTAGGATGGAATTTTGTACCATAGAGGTGGAAGTAATGGCATAATTTCTATTAAAATATTTAGTTTTATACAATACTCCTTAATTACTAAGTGACCAAACTCTAATTATCGAAGCATCTTTTAGTATAACGACTTGAAGTATAGCGGAACTCCAAAGTTAAGCATACTCAAGTTAAGTCAATCTCATAATAAGTAATTTCCTAGGAAACTATTGCACTAAGGGATAAAACCATGTGGCATTTAATGCTAAAGTAGATAATAACTCAATGGGAGGAGTTCTAATCGAATCACAACATTAGAGCAATCCCCTAGCTAGAAGATCAAAGTTTCTACTTGATGGTGGTCCCAAACCTGTATAACGAAACTAACAAGGATGTCAATTCTGTAAAAAGGTTAAATTGTAATATCCTTTAAATACTAGGTGACTGAATTCTAATAATGAAGGTAAGTTTTAGTGTAATAGCTTGCAGTATATTGGAACTCTAAAATTAAGTATGCTTAGGTTAGTTCAATCCTAATATAGATGACCTCTTGGAAAGCTGATATGCTAAGGGACAAAACTATGTAACATTTAATGCTAAGGTAGAAAATACCTCGATGGGAGGAGCTTGAGTCATGTTACAACATCGTGTTGAATGCAACAAATAATTTAAGATTAGAAATGAAGATGTCCTAACTACCTTCATATTCTATCAATTATACTACACCCATCTCGTCTTGTTATTTAATAAGCTAGAGAGAATCTATGAGCACATCAACATATCGAGATGTCAACTAAGCTTAGAGAGTAGGGGTCATTTCAATAATCATGTCATATGAGTTTAGGGATATAGTTGTTGACCAAGTCAAACCTTATCTAGTGGTATCCGACCTAAGGGTAGGTCAAGAACAGTACATTACCAATCTTAAAGATTGTTAAGCCCTTACGAATATGAGGCTAGACAGATTGTTCAAGGGGATATCACTTCGAGCCTAAGCCTAGACAAGTTAGCCCAAGGCCAAATTGAGCCAACATGGGCTTAAGAGAGCTATATCCAAAATATATTATCAATACCCCCTAAGGCAAGAGTCTCATTATCGAGAGGGTGGTGAAGAGAGTTAAAAATCGGATGGGTTCCTTAAGTTCACAATCGAGCTAATCTTCAAAATTGGAGCTTTGACTTCTTCGTTAATTGAGGTTGAAGAAACAAGATCAAAGAAACAAGATCGAAGGTCTAGCTTGGTAGAGTGGCTAGTGGTTCATAGTGCTTCATTCGAGCTCATTAGGAATTACTCAAGATACCAGGCTAATGTGTATAGAGCAACCAATCTATGTTGTACCAGTTTGGTCTTAATACGAGTGGACGAGGAGCCACCATGTTAAGTTTGTAACCTATCCTAAATGCGTCACATGCTTGTACCGCCCTATTTGAGCATTAATTACCCTTAGTTGACTATGTTGTAAGGCCATTAAGGTCATAGATCGGGTTGTCTGATCAAAGCAACCAAGTCGTCTTGGTAAGAATTAGACTCATGGGGATTGTGTATCAAAGGTGATGTACCGTCAATCCCAAGTCAAGTGAGGTTTTGAAACCACACCCCCATCACCCTACTCTCTTCCCCCACCCCGCCCCAATATATTGGCAAGCCTTGGCTTTGGGAGGTAAGAAATCACAACCAAAACTTATTAAGGAAGCCAGACTTTTCAAATTCAAGGTTTTAGCATAAAGCAAGTTAACAACTGTCACATCATTGCAATTAGATGTGTGATTAAAGATGCTTTGTTAGAAAGATCCTGGCCATTCAATCCAATCAAGAGCTACATGGTGAGATTAGGATGGCGGGATGTCTTATCCATTCGATTCCCGATAATTGCTCGACTATTTCACCTTTATGCAGAGCTTATGAATACCCTTTAAGATGGACAATTTCTCACTTTTGCAATCCTATATATTTAAAAGTTCTTTGTGTAATTTCTCTTCCAATTTTTATTGAAGCTCCACACTTCTTAACTTCTCTCAGTCTCTAGAAAATGTCTTCATCAAGTAGCACTAATTATGAGCTCACCTTATCTAAGTCCAAGGTGTACAGAGACCTTACTCCCCCATTAGTATGGCAAGATAAGCCCCATTAGCACCAAAATCAATGGAGGATTAGTCCTTGAGAGACTTGAACATAGAGATTGATAAGGTAACATTAATTGTGAGCCTGCCCAAAGATGTCTACTTGATGATAAGTAGGATGATAAGGAGTTTCGTGACCTCTTCACAAGGATCGCTACCAACACTTCTCATTATGGGTATTACAACACTCTTATTAAGAGGGATGCAAGTTATTACAAGAAACACTTTGTTAACTTAAGTACTACCATGGCTAACTGCGCCTCTCTAATCTCTAAGCAATGCCTATATATATATGAGATGTGTTTCGAATTCGAAACGCAACTTCCATTTACCAAATTAGAGAAATAGTCATTTAATTATCACCACATTTGTCTCACCCAAATTGCATCTAATGGGTGAAGGATCATCAAGGCATTCAAGGCCTTATGTGAGTACCTAATAATACAGGCAACACTGTAGCTATTTAAGTACTACTTGTGGAAGGCCAGTGACGGGTAGATGTACTTGCAAAATCATCTCGATAAGAAGTTATTTATTAGCCTGGATGCCTTTATGAAACACTAGAAGGAAAATTCATTGTTGTGGAGTTAGCATCCGAAGCTGACTTCTAGACTCGATTGACTCTTTTAATCCATACAATTGCAATTAAGGTGTTAGGTTCAAGCAACAAGAAGGCCTTTTTGGAGATCGAGGCATTCATGGAGTTGAGGTCCAGCCAATTGATGAACTTTAAGGACATCGTTCGTAAATATTTTTCAAGGTTTGTTAGCAAATTGTTCTTTGGAATGAAGAAGGCCATGATGAAGAAGTAGTTAGGAGGTACTACTTCTTCTACTCCATGGTGTTTGCATCCTTAGTCATGCCGATGCAAGCTTGTTGAAGTATATCGTCTAACCATCATTGCTAAGGAGTAGGCATTCCTCCTTGCCCGTACTTGGTACAATCAAATTAGTGTGTATAATTAATTTTGAATTTTAACAATGACGTTCGGTTGTCATTTTACAAGTGAGAAGAGGTCATACAAAGGTAGATCCGATTACTTGAGGTAAAAGGAGGCTAAGGTGAATCCCTAAAGGTAGGTAGCCTTAGCCAAGGTCCATCTTGTTAGGTAGACATCAACTACTAGGGGTAGTCAACAAGCCACTAATCCTAAATGTCATTCCATTGGCTCCTCCTACTATACTGGCGATGTCATCGATCACTACCATCTATCTAACCCAATCGTCACCGTCCTCAACTCCTTTAATCAAGCCAAAGTCTTCCCTTCCTATAACTACTAAAGCTTCAGTCGATACAACCAAGGCCTAAGAGAAGTAGAAGCAAAAGGTTGTAGTCGAAGTAGAGCCATCTAGCTTGATAGGAATCAAGCTACTGGGCCTTTAACCCATAGCCGAGCCAGAGGACTAAAAGCACTAACTCATCAAATCCTCCTACTCCAATTGACCTTTGTCGAGGCCAAGCTACTTCTTGTTGTCAACTAACTCCATATGCCAAGCCGAGTGACTGAATACCTCTCGAAAATCATCTACCAACTGGATGAAAGCATTACTAACAACCTAGCCTTTCCATTCACTCCTGCTTAACATGTCTGAACTGGCCCCCAGCTCAGCAACATTTGTATCAAGATGACGAAAGACCCCGCATATGTCTGTAGCTACTCCTCTTTAACCGAGTCCACATTTGTCTAGAGCTCCTGTTCGGCACTTTGGCTCCATAAAAATCAAGCTGATCATACAAAATTGTCTTTTCTACCAGAAAGTCATCCACCCACAACAAGCCATGTATCCAAGCAACCATATACCAAAATCCTTTGTGCAGAATATTCATTTTAGTTGTATTTTCCCATTGTACCCTTCATTATTATTCCTCATACATTACTTCTTTTTGGTACTACTCTTTTTATCTTTTCCATTTTTGGACAAGTTACCCTAATTTTTTGGGTATAAATACCTACTGTACACATAGCTGCATCATCATTAACATACTGAATATTTTCCTTTTGTGAACATTGCTCTCGTTAGCTTATTTACTTTCCTTACACTCTTATCCTAACCCTTAAGCAAAGCTAAGTGTCGAGTAACCTCATTAGATCAACTTGTGCATCATATCGAGCTGTACTGTAAGTCATTGGAAGTTCCACTATGCATCATATTCTTTGGAACTGTTTGTAGGTTTGTTTACTTTTTCCTTCTTTTCCATTCTCTCGCATATATTCCATTACTCATTTCAAGCTTTTAACAAGCTCGAACCCATCCCTGTGATCAGATTTATCTGTTCTTGGCTCCAATCCTTATCATCTTGATATCAAAGCGAAGGTTTCGTTTGGGTAAGTTATGTTTGAGGATTTAGAAAGTAGTTCTTGTTATCTTAGTGTGTAGTAGTTGTGGAAAGGTTTGTTAAAGTATTTTAAGCAAGTGATAAGTTGTAATAGTTTGTTTTCGAAGTCCTCTGTTTACACCTCGTTTTAGGCATATGAAAACAAAGCAATTTTATGTGTTAATTTAGCTACCGCGTTTGCTAGTTATTAAGCTTCTAGTTTGAAGAGAGTATGTGTTGTGTGATTTAGAGGAATAGTGTCAACTGTATCACTAAATCGAAGAGTTTAAAATTTGAATCTATTCGAGAAAATGGCAGACTCGAGTGTTAATGCTGGTGTTGGGGATAAAAACAGTAGTGTTGTCCACCATGGTCGATAAGCATAGGGTACCCCCAAGAGTATGGACGAGAGACTTGATGAGGTAGTCAACCTCCTTATAGATTTGACTCAAGTTGTTCATACATTGGTCTATCAACCTGTTGAGGCTGGACATAACACCCCTCACGCTACTCAACCTATTAGAGATTAGAATCTCACTCGACAAGTTCGAAGTGGAAGAGTAGGTGGAAGAGTGAGAAGAAGGATTGACGTAGGAGAAATAGATGAAATTGAGGAAGAAGAATACGAAGAAGAAGAAGAGCGAGCTCGAGTACGAGCACCTTAAGTCGCCGATCATGTGAAGCTTCAGATCCTGAGCTTCAATAGGTTTGGAAGTGCGAATGACTATTTAGATTAGGAGGAGAAAGTAGAACAAGTTTTCAACTATTATCAATATGAAGACTATGAGAAAGTGAAAACTGCTGCTGTCGAGTTCTCAAGATACGCCACCATGCGGTGGAAGAGTTTTTAGGTCATGAGACGACGAAAGGAATACCGAGAGATTAATACTTAGCTTGAGATAAAGAAAATACTCAAAAACAGACTTATGCCGAATACCTATATGCAAGATACTCTTTTCCAACTGCAAGAGCTGAGACAAGTAAGCCAAACAATTGACAAGTATGTTTAAGAGTTACAAATGCTTCTGATTCGCTGTGAAGTGGAGAAATCATTAGCGCTAACAGTCTCCAAGTTCCTTACTAGGTTGAGAAGTGATATTCGAGACATTGTGGAACTCCAACAAGTCACTACAATGGATGAGGCTATATAGATAGTCTAACAAGTAGAGAGGCAAAGAAGAAACAAAACGCTGACTCAACCTCTAGTAAGCTAAACTAATCATCTGAGCCGACTTGGTAAGGGAAGTTACCAAGCTCAGTTAAGTACTGAGCCGACCAGGAAGGTAAATGTTTAAGCCAAACAAAAGGGCTAACCTGACAATGACATACCAACCCAAACATATGAGAAAGGATAAAGATCTAGTAGGAAGACGAACCGGATCAACTACTTCAAGTGCCAAGAGTTTGGACATATGGCTGTTCAGTATTCGAACTAAAGGACTATGGTCATCAAACATAAAGAGACCGTTGCATTGAGGCAAAAAAACATTATCATATGAAATCTAACAAAGCTACCTCTCTTTAGTAGAATGCCAAGGAAGTGGAGACTAAGCTAAAGAGGCTTCAATAAGAGGTAAGGGAGGCCTAGAGGAATGCCACTACCTCGATTGTCGAGCTCCAAAAAGGGTTAAAAGTAAAGTAGTAGGCAAAGGTTAAGCTCAAGAAGGAGCTAGAAGCAAAGCTCCATGCTAAGACCAAACTCGAGTCTTGCAACCGTAAGCTTAGTATTGAAGTAGGCAAATTAAAGACTAACCTAACACTCAAGGAGTAAGAGCACGCATTGGCTAGGGACTTATCCATGAGCCTAGCCAGGCAAAAGGGGGAAGTGGAAAGGAAAGTAAAGTAGTTAGAGAACGAAGTTGGTGACTTGAAGGAGTATGTCATTAGCTTAAGACTAAGGAAGTCATTCACCTAGTTGCTGAGAAGAAATTCTACAAGGAGTTATTCAAGATAAACAAGTGGTATGATGAATACAAGGACATTGCTGTTGAGGCAAGTCAAGACATCAGGTTCAAAGCGTTAGAGCACTATCCCAATTTGGACCTAGAATTTTTATCCTTTTTAGATAACTCCAACACCAAAGAAAGAAGCCTAACTCTTAGATCTAAAGAACCAGACGTTGACTTTCTTGTTGTTGTAATCCCAGTTGAAGACATTCCTCCTCGTCCTCTTCCTCCTCTAGCTAAAGAGACCTCGATGACTAATGCTTTGTATTAAGGTCAGGTTGAAGGTCAAGTTCCACCCATTCTTCCTTCAATCGAAGGTAGCAACAATCAAGGTAGATGTCCTCCTTGTCTTTTTTCTTTTCTTTGTAAAATTTGTAAAGTTTCTTAGATTGGTATGTTGACCTATTGGGTATTTTGCTTTTGTAATGAATGAAATAGAACTTCTATTGTTGCTCTATAATACCATTTTTTATATAGTTGTTTGCTTTCGCTATACTTACCATTTTTAGGGGACTTTAGGGAGAGTTGGAGTTACTTCTCCTAAGAAGACCATTTGGCTATTAGTAGCTAAGGTTATTTAGGGGGCTAAACTGGTGGGGTTCTAACTAACATAGGTAGGAGTTCTTTGGTCTTAAAAGGGAATGTTTCCTACTATCAAGATTATCTAAGGGGGATTAAGTTGGTGGTGTTCCAAACTACTTAGGTTTAAAGAGCTATGGTGGTCAAGAATCCTCATGACGATTTGACCTATACAACGTTCATTTACTTGTAGCATGCTGGGATTAATGGAGTAAAGATGAAATGCAATACTTAAGCATAATGGAGATAGAGCTTAAAGAATGAATTTTCTTTCATAGATATCTTAATAAGTATATGAAGGGAGAATACACTAATCAAAATGTAATCTAAGATTGTCAACATTCTATGTGCAAGGTATGAGCTCGCCGTCAAGCCTCTCCAACCAATACACTTCGTTTCCTTGATTCCCTCTAACCTTGACTGAATCCTCCTAATTAGGGACTAGTTTCCCTTATCCTTCACAAGAACCTATAGCTTATAACCTTCTGCATACCAGGCCTCCAACTTTAAACACTTTGTGCTTAACCTGCTTATCATAATACTAGGCTGATCTGTACTATAAGCAACTACATAAGAAGTAGCCAAGACTCATTCTTCCTCGATAGTATCTATATTGGTATGTAGGATGGACTCGTTTGCGAGCTCATTGAACGATTGGGTTTAGATGTTGGGGAGTTCCAACTCTAGTGGCAAGATAGCCTTCGACCTAAAGTTTAAGTGGAAAAGAGTCTCACTAGTCGACATCTAATGTGTAGTTTGATATTCCTATAAGATGTTCAAGAGCTCGTCTACCCATCTACCATGTGCCCGGTGCACCTTCTTATTGATACTTTCATGGATGATCCTATGGGTTGCCTCAACTTGGCCATTGGACTGTAGGGATACGATCAAGGTGAAGTGGGCATTGATTAATGTACTACTTGGTGTAGACTTCCCTAAACTTAGGGTTATTGAACTACTGTCCATTTTCTATAATGAGTACCTATGGAACCCCAAAGGTAGAGAGGATGTTGTTACGAACGAATGACTCAATACTTCTCTTTGTGATCTTAGTTACGGCTTTGGTTTTGACCCACTTAATGAAGTAGTTGACAGCTACTATTATGAGTTGTCTACCTGAAGCCCTAGGAAAGACACCCAAAATGTTTATAACACATTAGGCAAATGGCCATGGACTGGTCAGTGGCTAGAGGTTATTGTTGAGAGCATGTGTGATCAGGGCATGTTTTTGACATTGTACACACCTTTAGGTGACCTTCACATCCTGTCTCATAGTTAACTAGTAGTATCTAAGCCGTAGAGCTCAAATATAGAGTGCTTGGGCCTAGATGTAGTGCGTAAAGCTCATAACATAAAGCCCTCCTTGAGTCAAAGTCATCTCAGGAGCGAGAGGCTAACCCCTATTCAGCAAAAGGCATCGTCTACCAGGGTATAGTTGGTGATGTGAGATCTCAACTTCCTTACCTCCTTCTTATTGGTGGGTACATGCAATGCTCCCATTATTCCCTATTCAAATCCATCCAACTCGACTCGACAAGGACTATATTAAGTTCCAGAACTTATAGGTTGTTCAAGCTAGTGGTCTTGTCCAATAGGTCCTTAGTAAAAATCTTCTTGTCCTTCACCATGAACTTCGATATTCTCATTGAGGCAAATCTAGAGAACTTGTTAATCACTAAATTTTCAATTCGGGGGATCTTGGTGGTGCTCTATAAAGGGAATCTGCCAGGAGAGTCCTTACTTTTTCCAAGTAATTCACCATGGAATCCTCTTTAGCTTTGTATTCACTTCAAACCTATTGAATGATGAGCATGGAGTTCGAGAACACCTCTAGATGTTCAATACCAATTTCCCTTACCAACTTAAGACAAGCAATCAAGGCCTCATACTCAAATTCTTTATTAGTCATCTCAAACCTGAATTTGAGGGCATAATAGATTGTAGCCCTATGTCGCCAAAATGGCATTAGTCTTACCCCTCCTCCACCAAAGGTAGATGATCAATTGATATGGAGAGTCCACACTAGTTTGTCATCTCCTAGTGGTGCTTCCTCCTCTCCTATATATTCGATAATAAAGTTAACAAGGACCTAAACCTTATAGGCTTCATACAGCCTATACTGGATTCAGTATGTGCTGAGCTCTAGTACGTACTTCATCATCCTTGCAAACTTATAAGGCTTCTAGAGTATAGTACACAATAGCTGGTCATTCAAAACTATTACTTAATGAGCCTAGAAATACAAGCGTAGATTCCAAGTCATTACTACTAGGAAAAACTTCTCAATTTTCAAGTACCTAACCTTAGGGCCCTAAAGGATGTGACTAACATAATAGATGGGCCTATACTCCCTTTCTTTGGCCTTGACCATCACTAAAGAGAGTGTCCAGCAACTAACAGTGAGGTACAAGAACATGTCTTCTTTTGGGATGGGCTTCAACAAGATGGGTAAGTACTCTAAGAATGCTTCCAATTCCTCGAAGCTAGATTAACATGGGGGGTCCACTTAAATCGTTGAGATTCTTCAAAATTTTGAAGAACTCTATGCACTTGTTTGCACTTCGAGAGACTAATCTGCTCAACATGGCTACCATCTTCGTAAGCTTTTGTACTCCCTTTACTATAGTGGGGGCCTTCATGTTGTGAATAGCATTGATCTTCTCCAGGTTAGCTTCTATGTTGCGCTATATGACTATGAAACCTAGGAACATACCTGATAACACCTTGAAGATGCAAGTCTAAGGATTAAGTTTCATATCATATTTCCTCATTTGGTCAAAGGCCTCTTGTAAGTTTTGGAGGTACTCGTCAGGCTGCTTACTTTTGACAATCATATTGTCAACATACACCTCTATGTTGTGTCTAAGCTAGAGTTCGAACAAGTCTATCACCATTCTTTGATAGATAGTCTATGAGTCCCTAATTGTACATATTTTATTTAGTGATTTTTGATAATTTTTCTTGATATTTGAGTTTATTTTTAGATAATAATACTTAATTAAGTAAAATTCCATTTTCTAGGTTTAAAACAATCTACGCAAGAAAACGAGAAGATAGAAACAAATTTCACTCAAATCAAAGCTAAAATCAGCAAGTTATGAAGGTTTAAAGATCAATACAACCGAATGACATGACTGTATCTTTTCTAGGCAAAATTGGAGCTAATTTTCTATTGTTATAGCCTAGGATACGACCAAAAAACATGATCACATCGTCAGTCCTATCGTTTCTAGTTTTAAAAAAAAAAAGAGACAAACGTGAGGCATAGTCAAGTACATAATCAAAAGACACGGTTGCGACCCTAATCATATCTTTTCCAATCGACCTATTTTTTTTTTTAGTTCTTCATATATAAAGTCTTGTTAAGGTTTATTGAGAAGGGAGAACTTTTTTGCGTGACTTTTGGAGAGTTTTTTTAAGTCAAGAACAATCAAGAAAGCGAAGAGAAGAAAAGATTTTAAGATTTAATTTTATTTGGACTTCATGATACCTTTTTCTACTCTTTATTTTTAGATTCTTATTTTGCAATGTGTAGTAAGTAGATATTTGATATCTAGGTTTTATGGAACCTAAATCTATTTATGTAACATGATTAGTATTTGATTTATTTATTATTTTCTTGATTCCATGGTTACTTCATGATTTAGGTTATTATTTCCACGAGTAGCAATCTAAAATTTAATATCTTATAAAAGAACTGAGAGATTTCTTATAAGATTGAATTTATGCATAGTTGAAGAGAATTATTGCAAGATTAGAAATAATTTGCCAGATTCTTTCAGAATTTTAAATTAAAGCATAGAGAATTCATTGTTCAATAATGCAATCTTAAGTTATACTATTAAGAAGAGATTTATAGGTGATTTTAAGGTTAAGGTTAATTGACTTGAGAAAGTAATTAACTTTAATAGAGAATTCTCCTAGTAAAAAAGGATTAAAGAATAAATTAGATTATTTTTAGAAAAATCACATGTTAGATCTAAAAGAAACAAGATCGAAGTACAATAATGAATCTTGAATTAATTTCCAATTGAATTGCTTTCTTGTTAATTCTTAAATCGCATCTTACTTAATCTTCAAATTAGTTTTAGCAATAATTTAGATTTATTTCTTTAAGTTTCTTAAATTTTAATTTGCCGATTAAATAATAGAGATCTAGTAAGTATTAGTAGTCAGAGTTCTTGAGGGATCGACACTTGGACTTAATTCGCTTCATTATAAATTAATAGGTGCACTTACCTGATATATCAAGTTTTTGGTCACATGTACAAATACCTACCCCAATTAGCATTAAAAACTTAGCCTTGAGGTGAAGGGATGAGGTGAAGACCCTAAAATTGGTCAAGCTCAGTCTAACTAGAATGACATTGTAAGGGGATAGGTATAAGCCCTAAAGTTAAGCCAAGTGACCGTATGATTGAACTTAGAACATAAGGCTTAGGACAATCCGTTAAAGAATCCAATCAAACCCAAATTATAAACTATTGATAGAAAAATTAGTAAAAACTACCCCATAAACTTGAATTTAAGAAAATAAGTAATAAAATAAGAGATTATAAAATTTTCAAATTTTAAGTATAATAATTGCTAATTACCGAAAAGGCGAAAAGTGTAATCAAATAACTAGTTAATCACTAGAGATAGATTATATGTATACTAAAAATTATAGAATGACCTAAATAATAATTAGGAATATTCATATGTACCCCACATGTATTTACATGTAGATAAAAAATACGCGAAATTACTTAAATTGGTCAAAAACTTAGTAAATAATTAAAAAAAATTATTAATTAATTGTGGAAAAATCAGAAAAAAAATCAAAGGGGTATGGAATAATGCAAATCTAGTCATGGCAAGTCAGGAGCTAAAGAAGAAAAATTATCTTATTAGAATTAGGCAACACAAAAGCCAAAAATCAAGAAAATGGGGCAATGTCATGTCTAATTAATGCATATTAATTACCAAAAATGTCTATAAATAGGGGAAAAATTCACAGAACTCCTTTAGACACTGAGGAAGCAGAGAAAAATAGAAAGCTTCGAAAATTCAAGAGAAAATCCAGAAAAAAAAAAAAGGAAAGGAAACTATGCAGTTAGGGCTAATAAGCCAAACCCACACCTTACCACCACCTGGGACTGAGCCGCCACCACTACCCCACTCCAGACCCATCGTCTAGGTCGGCTGACATACTTGGACTGGATTTGGACGACCAAAAAGCATCAAACCAGGTGAGTCTCTTATTTACTCCGATTTTGTGTAATTTCGTAAAATTAGTTATTTTGCCCAGAAAATTATGAAACTTGTTATTTTGAGGTTTTATTGTATGTAGATTTAGGGAAAAATAGTGATTTAGTTTAATCACATCTGAAAATATAGGGTTCTTAACAAATTAAGCAAAACCGAGCATGATTAGAACTAGAAATAAATAGGCTTATGAGTATAGTTTGAGGTACAATTTTTTTTTTTTTTTGTAGAATGCTTATGTGATATAGAACAGTGTTATGAAGCCATTTTTCTAAAATTAATTTTCAAAATTTTTAAGTTAATTTTTAGCCCTAAAATGATGGAAAAATTGGGTAATTTTGGGTTAATTAGGTGATTGAGATACTAATTACTTATTTAAATAGTAATTAGTGTTTAGGGATGTTAATCTCTGATGTAGAAACCTAATCCTAGCCTTTAGAGTATTAAATATAGTTAATTTAGGAAATTAGGTAGTTATTGTAAGAAATTAGAAACATGTGGAATTGAAAATTAATAAATCTAAAAAATTAGGGTTATTTAGATAATATTATAATAAAAATCAGAATATACTAAATCTGAAATAAAATTTAATTTTAGGTAATTATATAAAAATGTAAGATTTTCTCACATCGAAATAAATACGATACCCCAATTAAGATTAATGTGTATCGAATAGTTTAGAATACTAAATTAAGACCCAATAGGATATTAGAATACTCAAGTTTAATGTGATTAATTTCACATTAGGATTCGAGCATAATTAAGACTTCGGAATAAAAACTAAAATCTAATTTAGAATCCGAACCTCGAAATAAAGTAGAAAGAATTATTAATACATAATAGGTATACATGGAAAAAGGAGTTAAATTATAACTTAGAATATGAATCCTTAAAGTATAAGTACTAAAAAGACCTATTTGTATTATAGGATACTCAGAAACGAGTCAGCTTGCAACTAAGTGATCGGGCTATTGAGAAATTCCAAGTAAATTGGGTTATTACTTATTATAATAGAGTACTATTTGTATGGTACTCGGAGACTTAGGATTATATATGATTGTGTGTGTAAGTAGTTTATGCATGTGTTTGATGTATCTGAATTCGTACTGAAATCGTAGTATGATGGATTTTGTGTTATGATTGAATTGGAGTAAATTGTTTGAAAATCCTAAATGAAATTTAATCTTATTCGACTTTAATGACCTAAAATGTCATACATTGTAACCCGTTAGGGGGTCATTAAGATTCTCCAACTAAATACCGACCCCTTCGAAAAGGATAGCGCAGGATTGCATAATGGTCCCTTCTTCATCCTCAGTCGAACTAAGTGATAGGAGAGGAGGTCGCGGCAAGGGTGAAGTCAATGGTTCGAAGGTAGTCATGGGAGGAGCGAGGTCTCCATTGCATAAGCCTGGGTTTGGTTGTAAGCTATTGCATAACATGGAAACTCCTCAACCTGGATTAGAGCGGGTGAAATTTCTCTGATTTCACAATGGACCAGACTACATTGTGCGATGACACTTGATTGTTGCATTGCATGAAATTAATTGCTTGATAATTTTGTTTGTGCTTACATGCATTCATGAGTCTCCAATTTAACTTATTGAGCTGTAGTTGCTCATACCCTTATAGATCCTTTTGCAGGTCCTGATTTATGAACTCTTCAAGTAATATGCCACCTTATAATTACCCAGAAGTTAGTCTTTTTGAAGCCAGGGGTGTGAGGATTAATTTACTTAGTAATGATGTGTAACTAGAGTGTCCTTGTAGTTAAGGATGAAAAACTGATAGTTATTATGTAATTTAGTGAACTGTTGTGTTTATTTAAAATTTCCTGGGAAGCTCTGTGGACTTACATATAATTATATATGTTTATTCAAAAATTGTAATATTAATCATAATTGTAGTTAAACTTTTAAGCGGACTGTTTACTTCAAAGCGAAGAGTCGTTGACGCCTTGTGTAGATCATGTTTATGGTAAGCACTACAAGGCCAGTTACTATAATAGAATGGTTTACACGGCGGGACTGTTGCGACTCTGCGACTTCGGGGTGTAACAATAGGCAGTCCACCATAATGAACTCAACAAGATGGTTGGCAAAATTGTCATCATCGCCAAACTCCATGTAAAGGGTGATAATGCCCTTGGGTTGAATAGTCCCCCTATTAAAGCCAACCAACTCGTAATATTATGGCTTCAATTGTATAGGCAACTTCTTCCTCATCTTCTCATATGTATGTTTGAAGACAATGTCAATGGAGCTACCTATATCTACCATTATCTTCAAGACCATGAAATCTAAGATCCGTATGCCTATAACTAAGGCGTCCTCATAAAGGTCTCAACTCCCTCAAGGTTTGTCAAAGAAAGAGATAGAGGTATCCTGCCTCTGCCTCTTCTCCCTTATTGACATCACCTATGTCAGGGTGATAATTGAGTTACTAAAGCTCAACCAACTCCTTAAGTGAAGTCCCCCAACTATGATGTTAATTATGTTGTTGGGAGCCCTGTTGTTACTACAATTCGAGCCTCTTCGGTCCGCCATCTTTAAGGAGGCTACTCTCCATGGTTGTTGGTATCAGTGATGTATTCCTTAAAGTAGCCTCTTTAGATGGCATTTTCCATGGCATTCTCCAGTACAAAACACTCATTCATGGTGTAGTCATAATCTTCATCGAATTGACCGTACTTATAAGAGTTTCTATGGTTAGGATTGCCCCTCATTTTTATGGGTCGAAGAATCAGTCCCCTTCTACAAATCTCCATGGACACTTGCCTAAGAGAGCGATTCGAGGGCTTATATTGAGCATATGTCAAGATGGGCGACGGATGCTTCCTATCCTTGGAGCCACCTTCATCAATGAGACTAGAAGCCTTACTGCCTAAACAGTCCTTGATGAACCCTTATCCTTATCCTTCTTTCCTCTTAACCTTTCTAAGTTGGCTTCATGCCTCTTACAGATGTTGTTTTCCTTGTCCATGTATTTTCAAGCCTTCTGCCAAAATTCAGCTAGGGTCTTAGGCTTGCTCTTATAAACAGGTTGGAAGAAATCACCAAATGGCTAGATGTTGACCTGGGCAACATGGACTACAACACCCTCATCTAGCCAAGGGATCTCGACGACAACATTGTTAAACTGAGCAACAAACTCACGAAAGGTATCCCCTTCCTTTTATCGGATGAGATATAAGGACAATGTATCATTGGTAATGCTGGACAAAAAAAATTATGAACCTCGAATCAAACCATAAACCAAACCAAATCAAATTGAAAAATTGGTTTTCTTACAAACCCTTTAGTTCATGATTCAATTTGACTATATATAAATAGTTCATGATTTCATTTGGGGAAATAAACCAAATTGAACTGTTTTCAATCAAACCAAACCATTCGGTTAAACAAAAAAAATTTGTGCAATTATTTTGTAGTTTTTTATATTTTTTTCATCAATCTTCATGAATTGCATCAAATTTTTCATATCTTATTATTCTTTATCTTATTTTTGAGTCAATTATTAAGACTTAATTAAGTAAATTTCATTTGAAATTTCATATTTATAAATTGTTTTTTCTTATATATTTTTAAATCAAGGGTCCAACCTTAGTACTTTTTACGTGACTCTAAACTATTTTCCAGTCTTTGGTGTGTCTTTTTTGTTTTCTTTATATTGATTTTGGATGGGCAACTCTACTTGTCTTTCTTCATTGTTGTTCAGTAGAATAAAGTCTCTTATCCTTATCCAATCAAGTTGATTTTGTTAAGATCTTATGCAGTTTTTGCTAAGCATCATTATACATGATAAATATATGAGAAATTAACTAAAAACATATGAAAGTTTAATGGAAAGGAGAATACGTTTTTGAAGATAAAAATGTTTAGTGAAATTTTGACATAAACAATTCAAATCAAAATGAACTAGTTTTAATTAGGTTTAAAAAATTGACAAATCAAACCATATGGTTATGTTTGAATTAAAAAACTTAAAAAAAAAGGATTGAACCATTATATTAGGTTTCGTTTTATAAGGGAGGGCGAATCATACCAAGCCAAACTACGCCACCCTTAGTCCTTGAATGGAGGCTTGCTAACTCAGAAATGAAGATTAAAACGACAAGCAAGCTTATCGAAGGACGTGATTGAGTTCCTAAAGAGGTGGTTAAACTATGTCTAAGCTACCTTCCTTAAACTACCTAAGAAGGCCTTACTCATAATCACATCCCTATAACCGCATAGGTTCATAAAGGTAGGGAAGTAAAGTAGGTAGTCATTCAGATCACCAATACCATCATATTAGTCCAGGGTAAGCAGCTTAGAGTTAGGAGGAAGGACCTTGTCCTAGACCTCCCTGGTGAACAAACTCCTATTGCTAGTGCCTTAGCTAGCACCCTCAATAGCCTTGCTTTCCTGCTTCTCAAAAAGCTTCTTTACCATTTTACAGAGCTCATTTAAATCAACATTATTAACCAAATGACAAATTGCAAGTGGCAGATTAGGTGAAACCACCATGGAAGCCGATAACTTGCTTATACCTAGCAAAGGCATAGTCATAAAAGTTCATAGATCGTACCTATTGATGTTGTGCAACTAATGGTAATGGTGAAGGAGCTTGATTGTCTTCCTATTAAAGAGGCAAATGCTCATCACCTCAAGCATCTGAAGCATCCATCAGGGAAGGCTTCTTGCTTTACCTCTTTAATTCATCTATCTTAGCCTAGAGCTCCTTGTTTTAGGCCTCAAATTTTGCATTTTTTGCTAAGATCGCTGCAAGGGTCTTTTCTGAATTCTCCAATCGCCACTGATCAATGATCAATTAGTCTTGATTGTTATTACCACTGTGAAACCTCGGTCTTCGACCTACTACCTTGGATCCATAATAGAGGATTATCTTTATCACACGTGAAATCTATAAGGCATAGTTGAGGAAAATAAAGAAATAAATTTATAAAGGGAAGCTTAAGAAACAAGTTTAGTCATGTGACCAAACCCTAATTGCTCGATATGGATACGAGTTAGGGCATTCAGTACAATTTAGGACTTCTAAAAAATTTTGTCTAAATTAAGCCGAATTATAATATGAAGTCACAAAAGTTAGATAAAGAGTTATAGTAAGGTCAATTTTGCAATAATTCTCAGAAACTCAAAATTTTAGTTCCAAAAGATAATAAAACCTTAGAGATAAAATATTTGACTTATAAAAATAAAAATAATAATAATATTTGGTGTCAAATAGCATATGGTGTAATCATATAATCATACTATATACACTACCTATACTCGATATGTAAATATATAAGTATAATACCCTTAGTATTAGGTTAATCAAGTGATAAATCATTAGAATAATGGAAAAAAATAAATAAATTATGTTAGTTCCAGCAAACAGGTGTAGCAGCACAAGACAGCAAAGGATTAAAGCAAGTGAGGTGTTCACTTAATATTTTTACAAATGTAAACATATGCATATGTCAACCTAGGAAACTAACAATTGTGGATACAATCTCCAAAAGCCACCATCCCTAATTTGTATAAAAAAGAGTTGGGATGTTGCTTTGCATAATTTTTTACACTTCGATTTCATAGAATCCTTCTAGGGGAATGCACTTTGCATATTAAACTAAAAATTAGGAAAAATAAGGGAAATTAGGTTCAAATTAGATATTATAGTGAATGAATACCTAACATCATAGGCTTCTAAAGTTTGAAGTTTGATGTTGAGGGAAGGTGTTCCGCCACATTGTAGTGGCTAAAAAGTGACCAGAGCTTCGATGAAGCAAGTAATGCAATTTTTCCTCTTAAATTTATCTATTTTACTAAAAATATCAAATGTTATTAAAAAATTATGAAACTTGTTATTCTTAGGTATTTTTGTGTGTAGAATCATAATATCAACTAAAACTTTAAAATTAGAATTTTTTATATAGGTTCCTTAAGAATAGGTTTGGTATTAATGAATTTGTATTGATTTCTAAAAATAGTAAATAATGTTATTTTGAGCTAATTTTTTGTGGATACATTCCTCATATGATATATTTAATTTAAATAAAAATAATTTTTAATAAACTATACACTTAGTATTTATTAAAATTACTTTGTTAAATCTATTATCTTTTCATACGAAAGAAATAATGTGTTTTTAATTAAATTTTTTAATGAATCTGATTTGTAATGATTTTTGGAGCTTATTTTGATTTTGGAAGTATTCAATTTGAATCTTATAATTTTATTTAGTTAGTACCCTAATTTGAGCTAATTTTTAGCAAAATCAAGCTTAAAATTGATATTTTGGAAAATACATGTAATTATCATATTTAAGAGTTACAGCAATCAAATCTTAAAATATACATTTTTATGAGTTTACAGTATTTTTTGTAGAATTTTATAATTGAACATAGTATTTTGATTGAACTAGAGGCTAGAACAAAGAAAGAATCAGATACTACACTTTGAGGTTCTTGTATAGGTTAAGCTTAGAGACTGAATCAGGTAAAATACTTGAGATTCTTAGTTGGTAAAGCTACAAATATAAATCAAATAGAATTCACTTAGAAATTTTAAAGTTAGCTTGAATGAGATGATAATTTAGAGGCTAATTCAAAGGTTAAGTTAAAGGCTAAATCAAAGACTAAATCAGAGACTAAATTAGAGACTAAGTTAAAGGCAATTTGGAATAAATATCCTCTTAATTGAATAAACTTAAATTAATAAGTTAATATTAGCGTAGAATATATACAGACACACTATATTGACTTTGGTATCTTATATCCTTATTAGGCAAAGTAGCTAAAGAGGAGGCTCATGTCAATAAGCAGTGTCGGATCGATCAATAGGCCTAGGTAAGTGAATATTTGTATCCTTCAAGTAAACTTATGTCTACTCCTAACTTTGCATGTTTGGTGATATTTTGGCTTAGCTAAGCTTGATTGCTATTTGATGAGTTATATAGGGCTTCTATTATGATTATTGTTAATTGAATTATATTCTAATATTGGACTTGGTTGCTGCGATTGTGTTGCTGATTGTTTATGTAATATTTGCTACAATTTACACTAACTTGAAAAATGATTCATAGACTAACTCTACCTCTTATGATGTTCACTTAAGTGAACCCAATCTCAGGGTCTTAAAATTAACAAATCAACAAAGTAAAGGTCGGGCTAATAATTAACAAGTAAGTTTGCTTGAGTTTGGCTCGGTATTATTTGGTATGTGATTCAATACGTGTAGATACTTCATTTTTGTCTTCCTTAAGTTCATCTGTAATTTAGAATCCTCTAGTTTTTGGAAAAAGGCCAAAATATGAAAAATAAAAAAAATGAAAATTGTAGAAAATACCAAAAAATTGAAAAAAAAAATAAAAACCAAAAAATAGAAAAAGACAAAAAACAAAAGATAAGAAAACTCAAAATTTTAAAAAATTAAATAAATAAATTGAAAAAATAGTAAAAAGTGTCACATATTGTTCCATTTATGTGGGTTTAAGGTAGAAATAATTTTCTAAGATCCAAAATTGCTTCTAGGGTCAAAACAAATATATGTAATTTGACCAGATTAGGAATCTTGAATGAAAATGGATATTTTTTCGAAAATCATTTCCTCTAGCCTAGGTTTGGATTTCTGATTCTAAAATATTTTTAAAGTACATATTTTAAGTAAGTCATGATCTTAAATCACACCTCAATCAAAGTTAAAATAAATATTTCATAGCTACTTGAAGTTTTTGAACAAAAGTTAAACACAGGTAAAAAACAAAATCTTAATTCAGTCAAATTTGATAATTTTTTAAACTATTTTGAGCATATATTTATCAAGCTCTGTATTTCATCCAAGGCATAATATGATTTTTTAGGAGTCGAAGAATTAATCAGGTCTTGTTTTATGTGTTAAAAGGAACAAAAAAAAAAGAGGAAAGATTGAATGCAACAACATAAGATCAGCTAAAAAAGTAAAGGAGGGAAAAAGAAGAAAAATAAAAAAAGTAGAAAAAAAAAAGAGAGAGACACATGTCGCTCTTACCACATAGCGCTACTAAGGTGGCCACTTAGCGCCACTCACCGAGCACCGTATGGCACCTAATGGGTCAAAGTTTGACCCATCTTTCTCTCTCTTCCTCTCTTTCTCTTCTTGCCTAATCATGAATAGAAAGGAAAAGGAAGTTATAGGTTTTATTTTTCGCAACTTACCCAATTTTGTACATCATTTGTTAAGTAAAAAATATGAAAATGAAAACTCGTAAAGTCCCTTTTTTTTTTTCTTGAGAAGGTGCATTTTTGAATTATTGTTAAGGAATTTGAGAGAAACAAAAATAACAAATTCATATGTTAAACAAATACCAATTTATGAAACTGTAGATACCTAATTTTTTCCCTCCCTTTTATATTTCAAAATAGGTTATTGGGTCTTAAATTAGAAAAAATACAAAAAAAATAGAAAATTAAAGAAAACCCCCAAAAATGAAGAAATTTAGAAAAAAAATAGGAATTTTAGAAAAATGCAAAAAAAAAAAAAAGAAAATAGGAAAAAGCACAAAAAATTAGAAATTTAGAAAAAATACAAAAAATGGAAAAATTTAGGAAAATATATAAGAAATTTGAAAAGTTATAGAAAAATTAAAAAATAAGGAATTTAGAAAATAATAAATTCTTTAGGTTTATTCAATAGAATAGGATTCAATTTGAATAAAGGACCGTTGGACCTGTGCTTAAATTTAAATCTAACCCAAACTGACTTGGTCCATATGTGCAATTTAATTACATATATAGACAAGCCATAAACCAACGACCTAAAGATAAAACACATGGATTAAGCTAAAAGACAGGGTTTAAAATTCACTGGAGGCATGAGGATGGTTTTTTATCTTTTTCTTTTTAAATCTACATATTGCCATATGTCAAAATATCACTGGACTATGTGTTTAATTATGACACGTGGCGCGTTGTAATTTGTCACGACAACAAAATTTCTTTCCTTTTTTTTTTCTTTCTTCGCTTTCCTTTTTTGTTCATTATTTCATTTATAGAGGAGAGACATGCAAAAAGGGGGGGTGGGTGAGGGGCGGTGGTGGTGGTTTAAGGGTTTGAAACAAAAATACATAAGAAACTGAGAAGGGCTTTTGAAAAAGGGAAGGGGACTGTTTCAAAAAAAAAAAAAAACAATACAACATAGACGTACAATGGTCGAGGGGATTCAAACACATACGATCAAAGGGGGGACCTACGCTCTCTTTCTCCCTCGATTACCACCCTCTCTCTCTTCACTACACTTTCTCTCCCTCTACTCTAAGCAACTCTCTCTCTCTCTAACACTCGATCCGTCTCTCTCTTGGCCTACACATATAGACGGACCCTCATCACTCCCCACCACTCTCTACCAACTGCTCCATCCCCATACACTAGATGAACAACAAACCCCTAGAACCTCGACCACTCTCACCCTTCGCTTAGCCCATACGCCAATCGAACCACAACCGCAACACCAACTGGAGCCAACACTCATCCCTGAGCACTCTCTCACAAAGCTCTAAGCGCACGACACCCCCAAGACCAACACACCACCACTTTACTGACCCAAGCCACCATCGCCTCTTTGCCATGATCGTTGCCCCAACCAAAGCCTCATACACCCACTCTCAGCCCATACCTATCGACCTACGACACCCTCGTTTTCTCATTCACGGACACCACCACTCCACCGTAACCACCACCAAACACGGTGGCATCGAAGATGCCCCCCAAAGTCCAATAAATATGACATAAAACCACCTTCACCCCCTTTGAAAACCCACCAAAACACCACTTTCAACTGGCTATGCGTGGCCCGACCCGTGGGGCTTCAATTCAACCCGCAACCCAAGGATCCGACCCATGCTATTGACCTGCTCTAAATCCTTATAACTTTGGGTTCGATCCTTTTTAATAATTGTTGCTGTTGTTTTTGTTTTATCTATTTATTTTATTTTATTTCATTCTTGTGGTTTGTTGTAATTAAAAAGAAAAAAGAAAGAATAAGAAAAAGAAAAAGAGAAAAACTGAAAAAAGAACAAATAAAAAAAAAAGAGAACAAGTATTTAGTTTAGTTTGATTGTTATTTTCACGTTTTAACCATAAAACCAAAAATAAAAATTATTAAAATAATAAAAAATAGCAATAAAAAGTAAAGGAATAATAAAATTCCTTTTGATACGTAGAAAATCGGTTTTTTCCAAAAATAAATGGATTCTTTTTCCAAAATTAGGACCTTTTTAGATTTTTCAAAAATAAAAATTTTATTTTAAGACCTTCCTTTTAGCACTTTCCTTAAATAAACCAAATCGAACTAAAGACATAAACTCGGTAATTTTTTAAGAATTAAAATTAATCAACCCGCTGTATTTTTGGTAAATAAACTACGGAAATTTAATCTCAAATAACATGTACGTAGGTACCCGTACGTTAGTACGGGGTAACTTAAAATAAGGAAAGTCTTATTTGTCTCCCATTTTTTAGATATTCGTGTAAATTGATCAATTTAGTCGCATGTATTATAATTAACTGTTTTAGAAATAAAAAAGGATACGTTTAAAAAGCGAAATTAAATTCGAAAAGTTAAAAAGTGGTACTTGTTTAAAATTTAATAAATTAGCACTCGGATCTTAGATATTCTTGTGATTTTCAAGCTTGTTCATTAGAAAAAAAGGCAAATTCCAAAAAAATAAAAAATTGAAGTTGAACATGTTCTGATCTTGTTTTGATGTGTTTCCATGGATCTAATATGTATGAAATAATTACTTTTGTATGATTATGTTGATTAATAATTTGGTATCATATTGTGTAGGTTTTAATTATGTTATTTTACTAAATTAGGTACTTTAATTTAATTAGTGTCTTAGCATTATGTTAATAGGTTTTATTAATATGTCCTTATTAATTTTTGCATGTTTTGTATAATAATATTGTTAAATGTTTTGTGACATGGTTGACTATGTTATTAGTAATTGGACTTTAATAATAATTTCAAAAAAAGATGGGCTTTCTTTCCCCAAAATTCATTTTCTTTTTCAGAAATGAAATGTTTTTCATAAATAAAAAAATAAATTGTATTTTCTCAACATTTAGGAATTTATTTAGAATTTTTCAAAAGTGGACAAAGAACACCTATTTTCCCAATTTAATAAAATTTAATGAACTTAAAGTGAAAAGAGTTTTTCAAAAATAAAATAAACCAATAAATTAAAATTTTCATCAATTAAGAACTACATGAGCTTTATCTCGCTTTGCATGTATGTAGACACTTCAACATTCTAAATAAAAAAAAAAATTCTCATTTTCTTTCTAAAAAAATATAAAAAGCCCAATTTATTTGAAAATATATTTAAAGCCTCTTAATCAATTTCATAAATCTCTTTTATGGAAACTGTTTAAATTTTAATAAGTTAACATTCGAATCTAAGTTTTCTAGTTTCTATTTTTCTAATTTTTTTTTAGAAAACCCATAAGCTAATAGTTGGAATTAGGGTTCATTCATTAATGAGCCCTAATTTCATTTTTTTTTTCTCGATTTCAATTGAATGGTGACTCTTTTTTTTCTTTTTAAGAGTTGTTTTTGTAAGACATTTTCTTAGTCTAATATAGAGATTTATATTAAGCAGGATAGGTTTAAAGTAAATCAAGCTACAAAAAGAGACAAAACCAAATTTTCAACTTGACAATCCATCCATGGCATGGCATAGTGCAAAAAGAACCTATGGATCAAGTTTTTGTAAATTTGAGATTTCATTTGGCTTAATGTTATACGAAAAAGCTGAGTGTATCAAGTAAACGAGTTGATTTATAAAAGATGAGTTTTTGAGCATATAGAATCGTATCTCTAAACTATTTTATGCAATATCTGTTGAGCTGGGTTTTGAGGGTCCTACTCTTAAGCAACTCTTTGTTGTCTCTTGGTTCCTAGATGTTCTATCCAGATGCCTAAGGATGTCAACTAACCAGATGAGTGAGCTGAGCTTGGTTAGGATATTAGTACTAATACATAACATGTATATGAGCATGGCATATGTTATCAACATTGATTGCTTGGCTAAGCGATGATAAGTTAATAGAATTTGACTCTCTATGCTTATTGTTGTATGTTTATACACTCTCATTTAGCTCGCATAAGCTTAAGGGATAAGTTATCTTATCCTTAGGTTAAGGATAAGCTAGACAAAGCATTACATCATAAAGGGAAAGAGACTTCATAACATTAGTAGAAGATGAGCTTTTAGAAGAAGTTGTTGGCTATACGATTCAATTCAAGTACATGATGGCAATTCTTTAAGGAAGACGATGGTGTTACCTTTCAAAAGATTTAATGTAGTAATGATTGTCAAATGAGTGTACCTATAAAGGGTTTCTATATTATATATTAGTGTATAACTGTAATACTCTAAGTATGGCTCACTTTTGTAAGAACTTCCGATGTTGATAAAAATAATTGGGAAACAAATATTTAATGAAGTAAAAGAGCAAGTTGGATATTGATTTGCCTTATCTCTAACTTAAGGATGGTATAATAAACCGTTTTCAAGAACCAAAAGTTTGAGAAAATTTTTTAAACATATACCTTAAAGGTGAGGTGTTATAGTTGCTTCTTAAGGCTTGGTTGCCATTACCTACATCAGGTGCCTCACTTAAATTTGCAACTCTTACATATTGAACCTTGTGAAGTGTGTTTGAAATGGTTAAGCAAAAGGAGTTTGAATAAAGTGAGTAATTTGTTTCCCATAAAAAGCACCAAATGTCGTCAGTAAATTTTTTGTAGTAGAGATGAACTAGATTAAGCCTTAGAAGAACTATAGGTATGCTTGTAAAACATGACACAATGGGGGCACCGAGGCATTATCTGCATAATTACTCCAATGTTTAAGTCAATAGATGCTTAAGAGCGAGGGGAAATTAGGGGAGCAAGATTGTAAGAGTGCTTAAAAGTTTTAGCATAAGTGAAGGTGATTTACTATTGGTGGCATCTTGCTATATATAAAGGGGAGCCAAAGAGAATCTAAGATCACATCTACACGTCAAGGTGTCCACTAACCTTAAAGAGTGGGGGTCATGCCAACAGTGACATCCCATCAGTTTAAGATGAGGTTATTAACTGAATCAAACCTTATTTAGTAGTATTTGACTTAAGGCTAGGTTGAGAACAATACAGTACTTATCATGAAGCCTATTAAGTCCTCCTATTGGTCGAATATGAGGATAATAAATTGACTATGGAATTAGTTAGGTTAGTTAAGGGAAGATCACTTCATGCTTGGGATTAGATAGGTCAGCCTAAGGCCAAATTGAGTCGACATGGGTCTAAAAGACCTATATTCAAAATCTCCTATCAACAATCACAATTGGTGCTAACAAGTTAAAGAGAATAAGAACGTTCATTTCAACATAGATGTTAAGGACAACGACCATTGAAGTTACACTGGCCTTTACCCTATTTTACAGCCTAATTGCTCGACCCATGTCTAATCTGACTCTAATCAATGCATGCATGCCCGACCAATTCTAAGTAAGTTTGCATTATTTCTTTTACTTTATTTTTATTTATTTCTTATTTAGATGATAAAAAAATAATAAAACCATTTAAAGAAAAGTGTTTTCATTTAATAAAATAAATAAATATAGTATTTTCTAAATTTTAGTTTTTCTAATATTAGCATAATTTTTTTAGGAAATTTTTTTTTAAATTCCTAAAAAGTGAAAAGACTTTTTTTTCAAAGAATAAAAAATACCAACTAGCTTAAAGTCTTTCTATAAAAAAGAAAAAGATATATATATATAATTTGATCCCAAATAGTATCAAATAGTGAATACGTAAACCTTTACAGCAACCATAATAAAAATTTTCTTTCCTTCTCTTTATTTTCTTTACTCCTTTTTTTTATTCTTTGAACTTAGAATTTTTTCTTAAAGGATAAACAAAAAAAAATGAAAGAATAGAAAATGTTTTTTCTCCCCTTCTATTGCACTTTATTTAGTTAGTCACTATATTGAACAATTACTACCCTCCTGTTTTTAGGAAAATTTATTTGGTAACCATTATTTGCTTCCAAAAGATTGTCCTCAAATTTAGAATCCATGGTTTTTTAAAGGTTAGTGTTTTCAAAAATTAAAGTCGAATTATCCAATTGATTTTAATTTTTATCTTCAAATTTTTTGTCGATGGTGACTTCAAAATCTTTTTAGTTTTCCTAAAAAATTTATCACTTATATTTCTTTTTTTAAGGGATTCATAGTTTGATAGCCTTTATCAATCAAAAGATTAAAAAATTTTAAATTCGGGCTCAACACGTGCAAAATAAACACACAACTAAACTGTGCGTCGGAGTTTACTCGAGCGTGATAATTTTAGTGCCTAAGTCAGTTGTGGATAGTAGGAAGAGTCATCCTGTCCCCGGTGCATATCTAAGTTGAGTATTTATAACGAAGCTATCGCGTTCTAATTGGCTAGTAGTTGTGGCCTAGTATATCACTATCAACTAGGGTACGGGGCAGATGTGACTTCTTAATGGCCCAATAATGAGCATGATCACTTTCAACTTGCACTTGTCGTTTCTTTGTCAATGCATGTCAGTGCAATAGGCCCTCATGGCACGTAGTCTTCTACCAATGGACAAGGCTCCGCTGCGGAGCCTTCCACAGTTGTTCCGGTCCGAGCTGTCAGCTACTTTAGGTTACATCGCATGGCTAACACTGATAGATATCTAGGTTCGGCTATGTTGGGCCTCAAGAATCATATCCAAAATTAGCTTCCTATAAATTTTTTATTTATATAATTTATATTATTAAAATGAATGAAGTTTTAAGTAGTTATCTAAATAATATTTTTATTATTTTTATTTATTTAATATTTTTTTAAAAAAATTTAATTATTAATAAATAATTTTTAATATATTTAATTATAAATATAAAGAAATTTAAAGATTTTAAGTAAATACAACTTTTTTTTCTTTTCTTTCTTTTTTTTTTCTCTCTCTCTCTCTCTCTCTTCTCACTGCTTCCTATTTCTCCTTTTCTTTCTCCTCCACTATTCTCACTATCTCCTAGTTCTTTTCCCACGACCCTCATCTCTCTCTATTTTTCTTATCTATTAATATTATAATATATTTAATTATATTATATAACTTTATTCATTTTATACATACATAATACATATGTATTGTTTACTAGTTAGTACTAAAACTCTAGAATTGAGATATAAATGAGAGCACAAGATCTACATCTATTAATTCAAGATAAAATGAAAATTTAAACAAAATGCAATCAAGATAGTGTAATATGAAAATCCTTATTGAAATTAAGGTTACAACTTATCTAGAAACAAAGGTTTTACAATATACATTGTAATTAAGAAAAGACTTTTGAGGTATGATATTTAAATTAAATGAATAATTATTTAAAAGGGAAAAACTCATTACAAAATAGATGAATAAATTTTGGATATAAAACTTATTGATTAAATTTTGAATCGTGAAAATGGCTTTTATTTAAATAGATAATAGCAATAACTTAAAATAATAAAATATAACTCATTATTAAAACCTGGAAGAAGACGAGACAAAAAAACCCCTTATGATAAAACATAAAGGGAAATTGTAAATTATTAGTAACTCATCAAACTATGGTAAATAAAAAATTTGATAGCAACACAATTAATTAGGAAAGATTTATTATTTAATTTATTCGATATATTATAGGAATACTAAGGAAAAAGAGTCCAGAATGGCCTTTAAGAAAATCTAAGTGGGCGTCCATACTGTTGCTTGGCGGATGTGAATACTAGGTTAAGAAGACGACTTGAATAATTATGAAATGGTCATTAAATATGTTGTGTTTTGATTGTGACTAATGAAAAAGGATTATATCTCTTTAAAATTTGGATAAAACTCATTTTAAACAACCCCTGGAGTCCGTTCCATGAATATTTAGTAAATGTTATATGATAACAACAAAGATAATTTGATTAATGGTTAGAATTGTACTGATTATTATGTATATAATTATTATATCATATGATCAAAACTGTTGTAATTTAGTAACATCATTACTAATCTTCTATTAGATTAGATTAGGATTTGAATTCCCTATTTTTTATAGTTGATAAAAAAAAATAATAATAATATATCACATGTGATTTCGCACATATATCTATTATATTTGTACTAATATGGGTATTTCATTACGTGTCTACTCAACCCATTTTAGGAATATTTTTCAAAAACTTATAATAAGTGGGCCTAAAGATTTGGGAGCATAGGATCGAACCGTACATAGCTTCATCGCATCGCAAGCGCAAACAATCGAAAAGCTGTCATACATGTGTGATTGTATGCATGTATGCATATCATAAGAAGGGACTTATGTGGTCTACCGATGGGATCACCTATTCGTTCGAAAAGGATTCAATGAATAATATAAATATATATATAATGTAATTATTAATTATATTTACATATATAACAATATTGATAATATATTTTTAGTTAATTATCCATTATTAACTCATATATTTGAATTTGATTAAATATTATACACTATATATAAATATATATATATATATATATATAACGTGATACTATCAAGGGAATCTTTTCTCTTAGTCACCATGTGACCATTGAGAAGGTTATTGGAAATAATGCAATACAATCAAAATATGAGATGATGAATTGAGTTTCTTGTTGATGGAACCATATAATAACCCATCATAAGGCTTTTTTTTTTTTAATTTTTTTCCGAAATAGTTGAGTCTAGATTTTATTTGACATTTTTTTTTTTCATATTTTTCCTATCGGAGCATTTCAAACAGTTTTATGCAAGATATTTTATTACATGAATACATTTGAAAGCGGCCTGCCAACTCTCCAGGATTTGAAGCGTGGGAACCTTATCATTATAATATAATATTAGACATTGACAAAGTGTATAGGCGGTCCAGCGAACTTTAATAAGTTTTTATTTCTTTCAGTAATTTTATCTTATAGATAAGGAACGCTAAAGTTACATTAATGTACAAATTGTATCTAGGGATGATAATTTATGATTCGAGATAATAATGTGACCATGAAACCAACATGATTAAGGATATTATTATATGAATGGAACACAAAATTCCTAAGATATATAAAAGACATGACAATCATACAAATAAATACGAATGTAATGAAAACTAATCGCTTATGCTATCTATTTAATTTTATGTGTTTGTAGCTTTAATAAAACTTCAACATGAGATAAAAATTAGCTGGACCTGCTAAACATGTCTCAATTACATTAATTGAGTTGAAAAGCTCAAATTTCTCATAATAACTCTTAAGAATTTCTTAGAGTTTTCCGTATTTTTATCTTTGCTCTTATTTTTTAGCAATTTTGTTTCTTCTAGGGTTTCATAATTCTTAGTTTTATCTATTACAGATGCTTCTCTAATAGACATCTAAAGGTAATGTACAACTATTTTATTTACCTTCACAACAATGGAGATCCGGCTCCGTCAAAAGATGACGTATACAAATATCTTCATCTTCGTCTTGCTGAGATGGTTGTGGGAAGAATATTTTTCGAGGTTTGGATTTTCTAGGTTATCAATCTTTTTGGAGGCGAAAGTTCAATGATGATCACAGCAATAATAAGTATGCGTATATGTCCTCTTTTGAGAGTGTCACATCTCCATCGAAGATGTCAAGGAGAATAAAATTGTTGTATATTACCTACAAATGCGTGTCAGAGAAGCATCTGCAATAAAAAAAAAAAAAAGTAGGAGCTATGATACGAAAGAAGAAACAAAAGAATCACTAGAGAAGAGCAAAGCCAAAAGCACATAAAATTGCAAAACATCGGAGGAGTTATTATGAGAAAATCCAGCTTTTCAACTCCTTTAATGTAAACAACCAATTATATCTTTCAAAATCTCCGTCCTCTCTCTCTCTCTCTCTCTCCCCTATTACTGTTTTTTCCTTAAAAAACGTATTGGCGATTATATTTTGGTCGTTTACCATCGATTGAATCAACACAACTGCTATTTTCACTACATAACTATTGCAATAAAAAAAACATCTTGATTTAAATTTGAAGCTTGCAAATGTTCCTCTATTATCGACTAAAAGTCACATCAAAATTATATTTTCAATTCTAACTTCTCTTTCAATTATTAATTTTTTTTTTCTTTTATCATCTTAATTTAAGATCTATCACAATTAGAGTCCTATTTTTTCATTCCATGATTACATAAAAACTTTTTTGAGTCAGTATTCCCAATTTTTATTTAGAAAATGTGTTCGTTTTCAAATTGGCTCTTTAGATCCTATTTCTTTTAATGTATTTTGATAATACTTTATGTAACTGCATTTTATAGTACTTCAATGAATAAAATTCAATTGTTTAGGGAAAGGAAAAATTCCTTCAATGTAATTAAGACATGTTTGGCAGGTTTTCTTGATGTTTTATTTTGTTTTGAAATTCATATCAAAGCAAAAACACACATAGAATTGAACAAAGAGATGTACAATCGGTTTATATTTTAATCATATTTATTTGTATTGTAACCATATATCTTTACATTGTGTATTGTGTCGATTTTACATTTTATCTATGTAATCGCATTATTAATAATGTCAATTCCATATTCGCATTATCGTCCTATATTAGAAACTATCGTTCCTAAATATACATAAGTAATGTTATCATTCCCTTCTTATAAAATAAAGTTTATGCAAGAAAAATAAAAACTTATTTAAGTTCATTGACTTATGCACCTTGCCAATTTCTTGTTCTTCATCCACCAGCTGCATTTCAGTAATAAGTCTCCAAATATTAGCCTTCCTTTAAGCCAATCAATATCCACATGCTTCATGGGTATATAATACCTTTTCTACTTATTCAAAACAAATAGCTTCCATAGAAAAAGCTATATTGGTGATGTACTATTTAATCATTCATATTGAATAATAGATATATAAGAATTACCAAAATTTGAATTTCAATTCCTTAAAACATAATATATTTTCCTATTTAATCATACGTCAAATATATCTTTGATAAGACAAACGTCTTAAGTCATCACGTAAATTCATTAAAACATTTCGTAACAAATTCTTAAGTATACAAAGTCAAATTCCATAATGCCATGTGTAAATACTTGATATTTTTTCCTAGTAGTTATAGTTTTGGTTCTTTAAAATAGGGTCCTAACTTAAAAATAAAAATAATATAAAAAAAAACAATAAAAATTGAAAAATGATGAAAATACAAAAAAATAAGAAAAAAATTATAAAGATTTTTAGATTTTTAGAAAATAAATTATTTTAGGGTTAATAGTTTTAGTTTTAGCTTTAGCTTAATTTAAATAATTATTTTAGAAAATCATGTGTTTTCAGTACAATTCAATTATACTAAATTAAGGCATATGTTAACGTCCAACGGATAAGTATTAAATTATTTGAATTGGAGTTAGCTTGAAGTTCTAAGTTCAAATATCGTCAAGTACACATATATTTTTTATCTTTTATTCTGTTGGGAGACTTTTTTTTTTAAATCTAATTTTAAATCTCATCGAATTTTTTGAATATAATGTGACAAAAACTTGCGAGATTCATATTTGATTAGATACAAATCAATACAAAATATTCGTTTCGGATTTTATAAATAAAAATCATACAATGGAAAGAAGAATTTTTTTTTTTTAGAGAATAAGGAACCAAACATCACTCCACCACTATCAAACACAGAAGGCACATAAGCTCACAATTCCAACACGACCCCCATTCCCTTTTCCTTACCGTCAACAAATAGAACAGCAACAACCGTTATCTTTCGCCCAATTGCTAAACATAATCAAGCCCGTCGTACCTAACACGCGATCAACTCACGCTCACAACTCACTCTCTCGATGCGGCAGTCCAACACATACGACCACCGACAATAGTCTCTGTCTTCCCTGTTCATCCACGCGATTAGCCATACTTCCTATCACAACTGTAGCAACCCACTGCAGCACTGAAGCCCTAAATCAATCCCCAGCAGACCACTCTTCACGCTGCACATCCACAGAACCGAACAACAAGCAACACACACTCCACCACTCCATCCCAAGCACTATCCTTTCACTTTCATCATTCACAGAGCACTCCAACAGACACCCTAACCTGACGCCGTATAGTCCCAACCCCATTCGACACTCATACAGCACACCAGCTACACTATAATTTCAAACCAACCCAAGCCTCCTACAGCCAACTAACTACGATCACCATCGTCCACACAACTACAACCACACAGCAGCTCCATCCATTGTCCTGACCCACTAAACAACAAGTCACTACGCACGATTAGCAACCACTGCACCATCGCCATGTACCACGCTCACCGCATCAAGCACACTGTTACACCGAATGCCAAACGGCAAATTATTCACAAGTTTATAAGCTCACAACCTCACGCAAGCACACAGCTTCTCCAACGCCACAATCGAAATTGAGCCCAGGTTCGTTTCCTTTCAATTTATTAATTAATTTATTTATTCATTATTATTATATTATGTTATTATTTTATTAGATCTTTAGTAATTTAACATAGTATATACATATGTGTATATCAATTTAGGAGATTCTTTTGACATTAGTTTTTATTATATAGATTAAGTATATTATATTTATTTATGTAGGTAGTTGTTTAATACATAAATAATATATGTTGACTTAGGAGATTTGTTTTGCATTAAGGGTTTTTGTTTTAGGATATTTTCATATAGAGAAAATTATTTTTTTTAAATAAAAATTAATAAAAAAAATTTAAGATGTTTTAGAGAGTTAATTTTTAACACTCAAGAGTTAGGACTCTTTTAGATTTTTTTTTTGAATAAATTGAATTAATTAAAACGTAAATCCAATCAGTTTTCAAAATTAAAATCAACCAATACATTAAAATTTTTGGAAAAGAACTACGGTCGTCTAATCCTGACTAGTAGGTACGTAGGCATCATGTAGAAACTTAGGTTTTTTTTTCTTTTAAATTTTTTTTTTCTTAAAAAATATTATAATTTGAAAAATAAACCTAATTTTGGTAAATAGATAGTGGTATCCATTAGAATTTATTAGATTAGCTCCTAAATTTGGAACCTTCTAGTTTTTTCATTTAAATTGAAATTAAAGACCAATAGCTAAATCGTAATCAATCTACCAAATTGATTACGGTTTTTTTTTTTTCTTGACTTCGATCGAGTGGTGACTCCAAAAATTTCTTTAGTCGATAATTAATATTAAATGAGTTTGGATTTAGTATTAATCAAAAAATAGAAACTAAAATTAAAATAAAAGAAACCGAAAATTCAGGCTTGATACCATGTTTTACCTAAATTGTATGCTTTTGCCAATGAAAAAGAAAAAAAAAAGAAATCAAAAGGCATTACTTGAGAAATATAAACTTTTGATTACATGGCAAGGTATCAAAAGAAAGGGAAAAATTTTTCATTCCTTCTAGACAGATATGTAAAACATATGACTACGATCCTACAGTCTCGTCCTCTGTTTTGGCGGGACTGATCTTATCATCTATTCCATAAATCTAAATCATTAAATTCACAGTTTATTTAATTATTTATATTCAAAAAAGCACAAATTAATGGTGAAATAAATAACAATGCCGATCTTGTAAAAAATAAGGACAGAACCATATAAAAATTCTCAAACCATAAATCCCAAAAGAAGGGAAGACAGATTACTCGGTTGAGATTTTCAACATGAATCAAAATCTACTCGTAGTTGGCATCGAAAGTAGCTTTATATTGTAATCATCTAAAACCTTAAAAAATGGATATTGTATACATCATGGAAAAGTAGTCGACAAAGATAAAGGAAATCTCGACCTTTTGGCATGGTAAATATGTCACGAGTAATTATTTTAAGTCTTGAAACCCTAATCTCTAAAATAAGGGAAAATAATATCTTATACAAATTAATTCAAATCTTTAACGATTTTAATAATTTGAAGGTTTCGATTTTGCACATAAAAGCTCTGATACCACTTATTAAGATTAAAAATTAATCATATAAACCTAAGAACATTAGAAACAATATATGTGCAAATTTAAGGCACAAGATAAAAAGAAAAGGTACGAAAATGTACCAAAATCCATAGCGTCAATTACGCAATTGTCTGATTGTTAGCGTTCCAAGTCAACTACGCAACTCCTTTGAGATATTGTCTCTCTTATTCTTTTTATTGATAGAAAGCCAAAGAGAAGAGAATAATGCGTATGACTTGGGACCACAATCTTTTATGTATTATCTATTAGAGTTAACTGTTTATTATCCCTTTTTATTATTATTTCCAACTCTGACCATCATAAAATAGGAAACAATATATCTAGTCTCTACACATATAAATCCACATTTTATATGATGCATTAAGGTTCATAAATATATTCGATTACTTTATTTAGACTTTCTATAATATGATAAACTTATTACATAATTATTATTTAATAACACATATAAGTTTATATAGTTTATTATTAAAATAAACTAAAATATGGGCTAAGAAAATCTAAAGAGTACGTCGTGAGTCTGAAAGGTTCTAGAGAGAGAAATTGATGATGGAGTTTAATATATTAAAGAGGAAGCTAAGAGAAAGTTGTGTAATATGAGTAAAATTTGGTTGAATCAATTTTTGATACCAATTAATCCATAATATAATAAAAACTCATTTTATCACAACTATCCACAATTTTATTTGTCAAATCATATTATCTATCTATTTCTATACATATATATATATTATCTAAAATATTTTGATAAATCATCTTCTATCTATTCTATCTTCTATTATATTAAGTCATGAAATTTTATTCTACTCCACATCTCTAAGTATATAACTTTAATATTCTCTCTCCATGTTATTTACAAATAAGCTTCCAAAAATATCTTTAGCATCTTCTATATCTATATTTTCTATCAATCCGTAACACTCCACACCACCAACTATAGTTTTTATTAATTTATATCTTCTATCTATATCTATATCTTCTATTATTATATGTTAATCCATATCTATAATATTAAAGCCAAAAGAGATTTAGGTAATAACCCCCTTCGAAATTACTATTTAAGCCTCCAATTGAAAATTATATAACAAAAAAAACACTTAAATAATTTATTAAATGTTTTTATATAAATAAAATTGGTATTTTCATCAATTTCACTTTTAGTTAATAACATGGGTGTGGAGTTGTGGATAACTCTAATATTTACAGGAAGTTAGTTATGGATATGGATAAATCGCTCTATATTTGAATGTAAAAGTTGAATTCAAATTTAGAGTTCTCTAGAATAAATGCAAAAGTGTGTATCATATATTTATAATATTTAAATTTTTTAATAAAAACATGGGTGTGAATAACCCCAATATCTACAGGAAGTTAACCTTAGATATAGATAAATCACTCTATAGTTAAATTCAAATTCAAAGTTCTCTAGAATAAATGTAAAAATATGCATTCACATATTTATAATATTTAAAATTTTTAATAAAATTAAATTACTTAAGACACCAAGTGAATAATGATGAGTTGCATGAATTTGTTTTTTAATTAAAAATACAAGAAGAAGTAAGATAATCAAAAAAAGAAAAAGCAAAACAAATTAGCTACTTCAATATTATAATTTTTGTATGTAATTATTTTACACCCACAACGTGAGTATGTTGTCCGCTAGTTATATATTAACTCCATAAGTTTTATTAAACTCCACATATTTGCTAGGGCCATTATAGGGTAATAGTATCATCACTAGTCTACCATCACGATAGATTAAGATTTGAATTTTCCATCTCCTAATAGTTAAAAAAAAAATATATACTCCACATCTCTAAATATATAATTTTGATATTCTCTCTTCATATTATTTACAATAGGCTTCCAAAAATATCTTTAATATCTTCTATATCTATATCTTTTATCAATCTGTAATACTCTGCACCATTGATATATTTATATATTCTATTAATTTTTTTGGGTAGATAAATACTTCATTAAACAAAACAACTTATAAGTCTTTCAAAAGAAGAAAAACAACACACAATTAGCCATATTCTATTAATTTATATCTTCAATCTATATCTACATCATTTATATCTATCTATTTCCATCTTCTTCTATTATAACTTCTTATCTTCTATCTATTATCTATATATATATATATATATATATATATATATATATATATTAACTAGCTTTATTCGACTCGACTACTCTAAACATGTAATTTTTTATATTCTCTCTCTATATATTATTTTCTATTACATAATAGGCATTTAAAAGTATGTTCATATCATTTATATCTTCTACCTTCTATTTATATCTATATGTTATATATTTATCTATATCTATATCTTCTATATAATCAAGCTGAAACTTCTTATTTATCTCTACATCCTAAACAATATATATATATATATATATGTATATTTTAGGAGTTTAAAAAGTATATATTTATTAAAGCATATTTTACTATCTTATCTATAAATACACACACACATATATATATATATATTATTTTTGTAAAGTTTCATAATTGATGCTGATGGTAATAATAAAGTTATGTATTTAGTGCATATGTTTAAACCCTACAATTAGATGTTTTGGATTTGGTATATAAAATTTAGAGCAATCTGTACAAGTTGTTCAATAGAGCTTAAATTTTACAATGAAACTAGAAACATTAGTAGAAATGGCTCCGTGAGTTTGGATTTAGGAAAATAAAGTAATAAAATAATTAAATATTATATAATATGATATACGTATATTACTCGTTATCTGTTAAAAATACACAAAACTAGTTCGATAAATAATGAATAACTAGAAATAAATTATATGCATATTAAAAATCATAAGATAGCATGAATAATATTTAGGAGTATGTATTTGTATTAAATACAAATTTATGTGTACGGAAACATACTTGAAATTACCTAAAATACCTAATATATATTAAAATATACTAAAATAAATACAAAAAATTAATAAAATATTTAGAAAAGATATGTGTCAACTTGGGGGATGCTGGATTGTAGCATAGCAGTAGGGGTTCATGATTTAGTGAGATTAGAAAAAGAATTAAGACAAGTAATATGTGGTAAAGTAGGAATTTAAGGATGCTTGGCAATTACATTTTTCCTAACAAAACTACCCTTACTCTATAAATTCATATCAGTGTTCTTTGAGTTGGCTTGGATAATCTAGAATACAGCAAAAATAGAGAGAGACATAGAAGGGTTTAAAGAATATTTTTAAAAAATTATACAAAAATAGAGTGTTTCAATGCTAAACTAGGGTACGTCATAAAACCGACACCTGGGAGTGAGAGGCCATCACCACTTGACAAAAGAGGGAGCATTAGAAACCACTGACATACCCTCCATTGCAAGTGATGGTCGTAACCTTATATGTAGGCGAGTGTTCCAAACCTATTCGATTTTCACTAAATTGATAAAAATAGTACTTCTTGTTCAAAAATTATGAAAAAATGTATTCTAATATATTTTTTACATGCAATTTTTGAGAAAAATATTACTATATTATAATTAAGTCCCGAAATATATCGTCCTTAAGAAATTGCTAAATCCAAGCCAATTTCGCTTTCATTTTCAGAAACCCTATCAATGCTATTTCGACTCCAAAATTTTTCTATCAAACATCTATAATATGATTAAATTCCTATGAAAATTTTTTCATGAAAACTATTTTCCATATTTTTATTTAATTTTTAGATCCTAAAATCCTATTGAAATAACTATTTATCAAAGTTTATTTAATGATTTTTTAGGAAATTGATCTAGAATTTAATTTGATGAGTATTATGATATATTATAATGTTGAATGATGTTAAGAGATGAAATTTGTATTATTTGAAGTGTTGGATTTGATTATTGTAGACTTATGGTTGATATATATGTATATGTAACATGTGAAGTGTTGAAATAATGAAGTAAGGAGTATTTGATTAAATTAAAGTAGGCTATATGGTGTACTTTGATTCTGATTATGAATAAAAATTGTGGGAAATTATGCTTAAATATGGAGGACGTTCTTATCAAACACTAATTCAAAAACTAGATCAAAGACTAGGCATGAAATAAGAAGTTGATTAGAAACTAAATCAGAAACTTTATATACTTGAAATATAGTTAGTTAAACTCCGAAGAATGGATCAAAAGGAATTTCTAAGAATTATGAGTAAATTGTAATTAAGAACCGAATTAAAGGTTGAATGAGAAACTAGTTAAATGTGAGACTAATCACAAGAGATTTAAAATCTGGATAATTAAGTACAGTAAAACCTTAAATTAAGAAAAATAAAATGGGTTACAGAATAAAGCCTATGTATAGTAATTGTATGAATACTAAAATTATATTTATATTATAGGTATTAGCAACAATGCTGCATCACAAGTCATACCTTAGTAAGTAAGCAATAAGTCCAAGTAAGTTTAGGATTAATACATTACTGTATTTCGGAGTACTGTGTTATAGTACTTGGATGCTTAAGGTTATAATTAGTTGCAAGTGGCTTGCTTGTGCACGTAACTGTATGCCTTTACGCTTAATTATATACTACTAACCTGCTATACAGGATTGTGATTATCTATACTGTGTGGAATCGATTGGTTATGTTAAACTGAATTTAACTATATTGGACTTGAAACTTTAATCTGGGCATACATTGCAACCCATTAGAGGATAATTAGGGTCTTTCAACCAAATATCGACTACTTCAAAAGAAATAGCCGAAATAGCCGAAATAGCCGAAATAGTCCATTCTTCATCCTTAATCAAACTAAGTAACAAGAGAAAAGGCTGTAGCAAGGGTGAAGGCAGTAGTTCGAAAGTAGTCACAAGAGAAGGGATGTCTCCATTGCATAAAGATTGGGTGTAGTTGTGAGTTGTTGCATACGGATTGAAACTCTTCAAACTTAGATTAGAGCGGATATAATTACTCTAATTTCATAACAAATCGAACAATTTCATGAGATGACATTTGATTATTGTATTGCATTTAATTAACTATATGATAACCCTGTTTGTATTTGACATATAGTCTAATGTCTTCGTCTCTACTTACTAAACGGTTGGTTATTCACATTCCTATAGATTTTTTTACCGGTGCTAACTAAGATGCCACATTATAATTACACTAAAGTTAATCGCTATTAGATTCTGGAGAGTGAGGTTATTGATTTGGAGAACTGGCAAACTTTTTTTAGCTTATGCTTTTATCTTTTGGACTTTTGAAAGTAAACCACATAAGTATTTTCTTAGCTCAAACTACTAAGTTATGTAAATATTTTTTGGATTATCGAAGTTATAATATATGTTTTAAGGCTTCTACATAAAAATTTATAGTATTTTCATATGAATTATTTATTTCAAAACGGGTTAATTGTGAACGCCTTATATAAATCAAATTTATGATAACAACTATGAAGTAAACAAAGTAATAGCAATAGAATGACAACCAACTAAACAATATAATAAATATTCCAAACTTATTACAACATAGTCCATTTCATTTAATTTTATTCACCCTTTATACCACTGAAATGAATGGCTCGACAATGTTTAGAAGGAAACTAAGTTTTACTAATAGGTTTTACATGTCTATTAAATATCTCATTAATTTTCTAATAACTTTTTGGTTCCTTTATTTTACGGCTGCAACTGGATTCTTATTTCCCTTACAAAAATCTTTTCTAAATTTCCATTTCTTTGTTTAGAAGTCTTAATTATGCAACCGTAAAATATTTTATTGTGTGATTTACATACCATAATGCTAACGTGTGTATATATATATTATACTGGCGAACACAACACTTACTATGCATGTGCGATTTTAGAAATATCTAATATATGAAATATTCGTTGCATAATAATTGCACAGTGTTGTGAGTGGGAATTTTTATTCCTAAAATATTGACCTCTAATTCCTACATGTTACCACCTTATGGAAAAAAAAAATTTTCTAATTTAACAAAAATTTCCAACTTCAATTATTTTCTAAAGTTTACAATTTTTCAGTATAAAAATTTTATACTATACATAAAAACTCAACTTTCAAATACCAAAAATCTATAGGGCTTACTCTTCAAATAAATGAAAAACCTTAAAAATGTCCCGTCAATGGAAACTCTTATCAATTCACAGTTAACTCACTTTCTTGAAAACCTATAGTAAGTGACGAATTTGAAAAGTTAATTAATTCAGTTTCTTAATTTAAAAAAAAAAAAAACAGTAACAATTCACCAAACTTGGTGAAATTTTCAAGAAACATTGAAAAGCAATTAAAAAGTGGAGGTTCCAATTTCCAAATGTCTTATACACTAATTGGATCTTAACTTCTAAAAAATTATATGCCTGATAAAAGGGCTTAAGAACTAATCAGAGAAACTATTACGGTAATAGTAGAAGTTTGACAGGTTTTTACTCATTTAGTTAGTATTTTGTTCTTCTAAAACATGCAAGATACCATCAATAATTTAAGGACAAAAATTATATTACCATTTGATTTCAAAGTGAAACTTATAATGGACAAATCTCAAATTTAAAATGTCATTTCTCTATATAAACTAATTACATTTACAAAAATAAATAAATAAATAAATAAAAACTATATATATGTAGATATAAATATTATAACTTTAGAATACTCGATATGGATATTTAATAAATTTCACAGACCCCCTAAATAGAAAAATATATCGATAGATTTGATGAGCCCTTTTGGATTCGGAATTTATAGTTAAAAGGTAAAACAATTCTATATTACAATTATGAAGCTACTTTTCTACCTTCGCATGGTTAAGAATACGACCATTCCCCAAAATATGAAGACAATAAACACCAAGCCTTGAGCCAAATAAGTCGATCGCATGGATAACATGTTGTTTGTCTTCCAACGATAATTTGCTTTTGCCCTACACTTTCACAATCAACCCAAAAGTAATGCTGGTTTGCTTTACTAGAATTGAAATTCTCTTTAATAATATAAGATCCTACACATGAACTTTTGTCAGATCAACTGCGACTCTATGTAATTCCATCAAATTACGAACGATACACAAGATCAATAAAAAAAGCAAGACCTCAAAACTTATATCAACTTCAATGAAATCCTTCCATTTTTAACTATACAAAACCTAATCACAAACTCCCGACTGTTTCCCAATTTGATATTAATTTACTAGGAAATCAGAAGACATTACATTACCTGCAAGAAAAGAAACACATAAGAAAAAAGAAACGACACTAAAGGTTCGAAGTATAATTAAATATAAGGAAGTGCCATTTTGTTTTCCAATTACTCTCAATGGCATCACATTCACATTTATGTAGTAAATTTTTCTTATATCTATCATTTTAAAGAATCAACTAAAGAGACTCGTAAATTGATTATTTAAAAAAAAAAAAAGCGAAACCTGTAATTAATTTGCTTTTCTTCATCGTAGAGGAAGCATGTCTACGTGAAAACAACCGAAGAAAATTAAATTAGAATCGCAATCTATATAATTTACATAGGAGAAAAGAAACTCATTTACTAAAAAGTTTCATGTTTTTTTCCTCTAAATAGAGGAAATTAATAATTTAATCACTTTATAATTGTACAAATTACTTTTAGCACTACAAAGATCTAGTAGGAAAGCTCGTACATAAAAATCCTTTCGACTTTAACCAGTGAATAGTGCCAAGTTATGAAATTGTTGTACTGGCTCTGATGGCAAAATCAATGTGCATGGACAAAAGCAGATACCAAATATTTTATAAACGTTACAAAACATTGTCAGCAATTACTGGAAATACCTTCTGCAACTATGGGAGTAGAATAAGTAGGTGATTGAGGAGGTTATATTGAGAAACCCCTTTTTTGTAAAATATGTAAATATATAGTAAACATGATAAATGTAGAAGGTACAGAAGTAGTTATGTTTGTTGTGAATAGTGATTTAAGGTTATTGATATGCCCCGTAGATATAATATGAAAGACATTTAGTATTTTTTTTTAATAAAGAAAATTTTATTAATAAGAAATAGTTTGACTACAAAGAAACCAAAACTAGGCAACCTCGAGAGGACTAGAAACATGATTAGCTAACAAGAAAGCGAAAAAAAAGGGGATGGGGGATTAATTTAACATCCCAATACAAACGTACATCCCCTTTCTACCGTGGGTCATGGTCCAATCCACACAAGTATTAACTTTCCTATTAATTAAAGACAAAGAGCAAATTAGGCAGATTGAAAAAGAAACCAAAGGCTCTCTCTTGCACTTAAATAATATAGATAAAACATCTTTTACTCTAATTTAAGTGACTCTAAACCCATTCTTCTTGGAGTCGAGCAAAGAAACACTCCAATTTAATAAAACAAAAAATATCTCTCAACTCTGATGACATGTCATGTTCTTTGTTTTTCGGTAGAATAAAACTTCATTGATAAACTAAACAACATCCACATACATCAATTATGTCCACGGGAAGAAATTCCCTTATCATCATGGTCTAATGACAACAAAAAAATGTTTTAAAGAACTACAACAAAAAGCAAATAGAAATATCGAATTAGAGTCCATAAAAAACATAGGAAAATGATGTTGAAGTCCTTTCTTAGAGAGGCAATTTGCAGTTTCATTCCTTTCCAAATTTACCCTGCAAATCATGAAATCAAATAGGTTATTAATTGCTTGCTAATAGTCCTACAAAAGCGTATGACATCTATCCATGTCCATATTATTGTTCTTTATCTAATCAATCGCATGTCGTGAGTCTTCTACGTAGGACACTTTCATGCATCCCCTTCTGTGTGCCAACTTCAATCCATGTTTTATAGTAGATAACTCTACCTCTAAGGGGTTTCGGTTGTTATACTACATATGGAAACCCCATAAGACCACTCAATTATTGTCTTGGGCTAGTACACTAATCCCTTCTTTCTTTCTTGTATCTATGACTATTTATCACAATTTATCTTTGTCCATCCTTCTTTAATCTCCAATCCCTTGAGGAAGACTTAGGAATTTCCTAACTAAAGCCTTTTTTTTCCTATTTTTCGCCCACCACTCATTTGCCCCTTTTCTAACATTCTTAGGCTAATCACCCGCGTCATGATTTGGTCTAAAAATACATGTATTTCTTTCTATCTAGATTTCCCTTAAAGCAAATATGATTCAAATCAATTCTGGTGCCTTTATCTCTTTACAGTGTACTTTCTTTCTTCTACAATTAACTTCTATCCAATTATGTAAATCCTCAAAAGAATAATCCTTTACATTTAAGAAAATTCCTAACCTTCCTTATAGCCGTCTGCTCCAATTGCAATTCAGGAAGATATGTTGGGCCGATTCTTCTACAACATGACAAAACATGCATCTTTTATCAATGTGCATTCCCCTTCTTTGTAAGTTTTCCCTATTGCTAGTCCATTCATTAACTTTCACCATACAAGGATTTGATT
The DNA here is from genome assembly GCA_024138015.1 of Lumnitzera littorea. NCBI lineage: Eukaryota > Viridiplantae > Streptophyta > Magnoliopsida > Myrtales > Combretaceae > Lumnitzera > Lumnitzera littorea. The sequence continues at coordinate 101,814,816 of JAMXBB010000004.1, read as the reverse complement.
GTTAGGGGCTATAGTAGCTTCTAAATCCAGTCTTAGTTCTCGTCTCTTTCTAAGTTCTCCTTTTTAGCCATTAATCTAGAATACATTGACTTAGCGAATATTTCCCCATCCATAGTAACGAGCCATTGCAACAAGTCACCTTCTACATTTTCTACTTGTGGTACAAGGTGGCCAAGTTTTCATTTTATCTATTCGTCTATGGGATATCCTATCATGTCTTCCTTCCATCCAGACATAACATCCCATACTTAACAAGCCTTCAAGTTCATGTCAAACCTATGTAGGGGCCCATATAGCCATTCCAATACCTTCACTCTATCCTTCCACCTATTTGTCCAAAACTTTGTGTTCTCACCAGTCTTCAAGATTACGTATGCTTTGTCCTCAATCTAGTGTACAACTTTTTGGATTTCCCTATGGAACTAGAATCCAAGCTTCATTCTTTTGTTCCCTTGATTTATCTTATACTTTTGCTTCATCAGACGAGTCTAGAGAATCTCCTTTGTTTTTAGCTGCCATGCCAGGTTCACAAAATTCGCTTGGTTTCTTTACTTAATGTCCAATAACCTTAAACCACCACTCTTCCTTAACTGCTTTAACTTTTCCCTACTAATCTAGTGGATCTTCCTTACTTCGGACATAAACCCCCATATAAAGTCTCTATGAATCACTTCCACCTTCTTTGTAAAGCTCTTACTCATGGGAAAAAGAGTAATAACTTACAATGCTTTCAAGTTTAAAGGTTCCGAGAAGTTTCTTTCCTACCATACTCAATGAGTTTACTTTCCAGCTAACAAGTTTCCGTTGCACTTTCTCCAATATCAATCCCATGTTCGTGTTGCTTAGCTTCCAACCCTCTTTCATTGGGATGCGTAGATATTTTCCCATTTTTGCATTTTTGACGTATGCCTAAGATATTACATATATTGGCTCTTAACTCATTATTTGTATACTTAGAAAATAGGACACAAGACTTCTTATAGTTAACCTTTTAACCTAATACATGCCCAAAACCTTCCATCACTTCACATATTAGTTGTCCATTACCTTATGTCACTTTTCCCATAAGAAGGAAATCGTCTACAAAGAACAAGTGAGACAACAAAATATTTGTTCCTCTCAATTTCAAGGATTTCCACTTTCCTTCCTTGACTATCACATGAATTATTCTACTTAAAATTTCCCTAGATAAATTAATAAATATAAGGAAACGGCATCTCCTTGATAAATTCCTCTACTTAAACGAAAAGGATCCATCATTGCGCGACTAAGAATAATTCAAAATTACACCGATGAAAGACAAAACCTAATCAGCTTAACCCATGCAGCAGGAAAGTTTGAAACCATAAGGTACTGTAGATGTAATCTCACTCCACACTATCATAAGCCTTTTACCAATCTAATTTTACAACCATCCAACTTCTCTTCCATTTTGTCTTTTGAAAGAAGTGTAAGATTTCTTGAAAAACAATGATGTTGTCTTTAGGCACTTTTCTGAAGATAAAGCTTGATTATTCTGGCTGATCAAGCCCTTGAGTAATGGCCTCAACCTGTTTACTAGATATTTACTCATAATTTTATACACTGTAGTACAAAGACTGATAGGTCAAAAACCCTTCACTCTAATCGCCCCCAACACCTTTGGAATAAGGACCAATGGTTCTGGAGGTATATAGCTCTCTTTGAGGATATTTCCTACTACATCCACTATTGTGTACCCCACGATATCCTAGCACTTTTCATAAATTTTTTTCGTGTAGGCCACTAATACCAAGTGTTTTATTGTTCCCTATACACTACAAAGTACTCTTTATTTCTTCCTCAGTCCAAGGTTGATTTAGAGCCTCTTTTTCTTCCTCAATCAGCTTTCTATATTCGTTATGCCGTTCATAATCATTTTTCAATACAAAAATTCTTTCTGATGAATACTGGTTTTGAAAGTACTAGTTAAATAGTTTTTTTATTCCCTCTTCACCATATATCTAGTTACCAACAAAATCAAATAGACCACCAATCCATGATTTTGATATTCTGGAAACAATAGTGGCGTGAAAATATCATTTATTCCTCTCCCCATTTACAATCTAGTTTGATCTAACTTTCTCCACCCATAGCCTCTCTTCCTATTTTAAAACCCAATTTAGCTCTTCTTGCAATTTAATCACTTCCTCAATTAAAGATTGGGACGAAGTTGAGAATAGGAGTTCTCGCACTTTCTTCAACTTCCTAATGATGGTTTTTTTCTTGTAAGGAATAAAACCAAATACATGTTTGTTCAAATTCTTTAAGGCTCCCACAAATTTCCTATTATCATTCACATAATCAAAAGATGGCCAAATCCAACTGTTGCCGACAAAATTCTTAAACGCTGGATGTTTAAGGCACATGGGCTAGAAGCAAAATGGTCTCCCTATTCTAAACCCAGCTTGGCGTCTTGAGTTAGAGTCTAACAAAATCGACAAATGGTCCAATTAATTTGAGACAAGGTAAAATAACTTTGCCTCTAAATACAAGCTCCTCTACTCATAATTAGCCCAAGCCCTATCCAACTAGGTTTGAATTAGATCTCTCAGATTTTTTTACCTTTTCAACCAAGTAAATCTGGGTCCTACAAATCCTAAGTCCTCCATCCCGTAAGCATTCATATAACTTTAGTAGTTCACAGCCCTACTCTAACTTACTTCAATACCTCCCACTTCTCCTCTTAGCATAATACTTCATTAAAGTTCCCCATCATGACCCAAGGATAGTTAATGCGACTAGGCCATTCAATTAACTCAACCCATAATTGATTCCTAAGATCTCTAGATGGGCTTATATAAATAGCAAAACAGAACCAAGAGTTAAAATGACATGCTTGAATCTTTTAAGAATTCATTGGCGAGAAATGTGGCTTGCATACACAACAACTTCCTTGGCAAACCATAGGAAGACAATCCTTTCACTAAATCTTCTGCCTTAACACACAACATCCTATTACACCTAAGGTACTCCTTTAGATCATTAGCCACCTACCTTCCCATCTTCATCTCAATGATGTTGAGGAGTTGAGGCTTAAATTGATTCTCGAGATCTTAAATGGCTTGATGCCTACAGTCGGAGTTTACATCCCTGGCATTCCATGGAACTTCCTTGGAGGGTCAACATTTCATATCCGAAGATAATGTATCCACAAATTCAGAAGAGTTCATAGATGCAGAAATTTTAAACCAATAATCTCTTGTATAGGTTTGTTGAATATTAATAATTCTCATGCTCATTGACATAGCCGGAACATTGTGTACATCATAGCCATTTGCATCTCCCATGCATTTAGGAGAATTAATTTCTCCTCCTCTTCCATCAGAGACAATATGAATGGAACTTTCTAAATGTCCACTAATCGTGCTTAATTCATGTAGACTGCCTCCACCATCAATTTATATGTCCATTCGAGTATTGCTAAAATGTCCTCCTTAATATGTTTGATCTAAACATTGGCATTAGCATTACCTCATTCGTTACACAAATTTGTTGCTCTCCCTGAAAATAGATTCTTGCTCTTCACTGAAATGATTAGAGTATGAACTTTAATACCTATTTCCTTTTCCATCTCAATTGGTGCAATACGATTTCTTAGACTTTGGCCACTACCCTCTTTGAAAGCCACCATAATCTTATCTCCCATATTTTCATATCCAGATGAAGTTCTGATGTATGGGAGTCCTCATAGAAGTTGAAGGAATATTTCGACTTCTAGCATGGCCACCATTATTTCTTACTATCTTTTTTATCGCCATAATCGATTTCTCTTTCTTGCCATCACTAATAGACTTTCCTTCATTATCATCATTAGTTTTCCTATCTTGAGAGAAAACTAAACTATGCTTCTCTATATTTGATTTTAGAACCGGTATACCTTTGTATGCGTTACATTAAACACCACAACCAATTCTTTAAAAGGTATCCTTTCTTGTTGTGTCCCTTTAGATACAGGAAGTTGTGTCTTCTCGAGATTTGTAGTCCCGTTAGAATTCTGAACAATCATATCTTTCCCTTTCTGGACATCTCCTATATTTGCACCTATTCCTTTAATAGTTCTCTTTTTCTACATATCCTTTTTCTTTTGAACTTTAATCCACTCCCCGTACTAGATATTTATTTGAGTACTTTTCCTCTCTAATCTTATCCACAGTTCCACAATCATCACTCGGGGTCTTGTCACTAGATATCCCTTGGGCATTTCCTACACTAACTACATATAACTTTGAGTTGATGGAGATTTGAATATCACTCGACTTATTCTACCCATTAAAGCATGAACTCCAACATCTTCCCCATAGTTATCATTAACTCTTGTACTCTCATCACAAGAAACCTCATTTACTTTTTGTATCTAATTTCTTCCTCACAAATTCACCCAAAGCCTTTCCTGAGTTTGTGTTTTTTCCTTCTAGGCACCTACTCCTTGAATGACTTAGTTTTCCACATATATCACATAATCTTGGTAGGGCTTCATATTAAATAGAGTAGTAAAGATTATTTATTACCATAGTATTTTTAAGTGGGTTATTCATATCCACTTATATACAAAAGCGTGTAAACCAAACATCCCCTAACCACCATCTCCCATTCCCTTCTTTCCCTTTTTCTAAACCCATTATATATGAATCTAGTCATAAGATCGGTCTAATTTTTCCTCCAATAGTCCAAATTGCTAGTGGTGAATAATATTCTATTAGCAATTGACTAATTCAAACACATACTATATAGAGTCAAAGGATACTTAATCTATCCAAAAATTGGGTTCCCATTTTTTCAATGCTAAGTAATAAGAAAATAAACCTTGCACATTTTTAATGATCCATAAGAAATTTATAGCATTATCAAGTGACATTAAATAGATCCTTGATCCTGTGTGAATTAATTTAGAATTACTCAGATACCTTACATCAATTTTAATTTCTCCAATAAAAACTTATACCCTGGATTCAATCCCATTACTTTGGCAATAAATGTATATTTCCAAGGCGTGCAAATCGCATCCTTCTCTGCTTTCAAAAATTTTACATAGTAGACTCCTAGGGTAGTTGTCTCATTCAAATTTTGCTACTCCTCTAACATCCGATTCATATCTTAATTATTCTCAATTCATCTCAATAAGTCATGGAAACAGTATTTCTCATAAGCTTCCAGCAAGTTTGTCAACACTGTGTCCCTAAATGATAAGCGTGAGCCCTTGCTCTCAAATTGGCTAGGTTCATGATTCACACCAAAAGGTTGTGTAGACTCCTCATCATCTACTACTAAGCACTTGCAACTCCATTGAGATCAATCGCTGTCTTCATCTTTTGAGGCAGTAGAAGAGAGAAACCTAAGGTTATCATCCATCCCACTCTTCTTTATAACACGTTATGTTAACTATATATGTTAAAAAAGGAAGAGTCATTGTTTCACTAATAAGGCTTTCATTGCCTTTGCAAAATGACTATTGATTAAATTTTCTATTATTACCAAATAAGAAGTTGCAATTCCTTCTTAGAACTAAAATAATATGCATTTGCAAAATGACTATTGATTGAATTTTCTATTGTTATCAAATAAGAAGTTGCAATTCCTTCTTAAAACCAAAACAATAACTATTCATTGTTCCTCTTTTTATTGCATATATTTCAATACTCTATGCTTAAAAGCATAAACCATAATGCCATGGATCAAACAATTCAAACTTAACTATTACAGCTTGAATTGAACCTAATAGAACCATCTAACCACGACCATCGTTCCCACATGACCTAAACCTTCTCACCACATCGAATCTAATTGAACCATAAGTGATTTGGTGAGAATTTGACATGGTCATATAGATTGAATTGTACGTTGGTGGTCATAGTTAGATGGTTCAATTAGATTCGATGTGGTGAGAAGGTTTAGGTCATGTGGGAACGATGGTCGTGGTTAGATGGTTCTATTAGGTTCAATTCAAGCTATAATAGTTAAGCACGATCGGTGTATCTCAAATGATTCTAATCTAAATGAACTTCTTAAATTAAGGTCAAATTAACTATCTAGGTGTACTCAATAAAACGTTTTATCAAATGGTCAAAGTATTCTTGAGATCAAGGTCTACCAATACCAATTTTACATTGTATCATCTATATACTCTAGTATTAATTTCAATATCTCTCTCTCTCTCTCTTCCCAACCACTATTGCTACTCTACTATTATTCTTGCTACTTGCTTTCTCTCCAATTATAGTCCTTGTTCACTTCGACTCCAACTTTATTAAAAATAACATTGCTTAACTTTTGACTTCTTACCGTAATCTATGCTACCTATATCTATAAGGATATATATACACATTTACATATTAACATAAGTATACATTTATACATACAAATGCATATATGTATTGCATAGATATATATATATATATATATATATATATATAGAAGCAATTTTAAGTTTTGCTTCTTTATACAAACCATTTTATGATACATACCTTTATTTGAAATCAACCTCAATAGTAAAATTACTTGGTATTTCCAAAGAAGGGGGGGGGGGGGGGTTGCAAAGTACACTAAATGTATAAATTATTTTTTGTTTAGGTTTGTCATAATAAATAGTACATCAACCCACAGGACAATTATACTATAATTTTTTTTCTAAGATAGTCACATAAATTTCCAAATCTAAATGTATAATTAGATTTTTAAGCTATTACATTCACATCAAACATGTTCATACATTTAGCAAAGAGGTAGAAAGCTAGTTTTGTAAGTATTTTCATAGTTTTTAATGAAGTTATCATTATGATCTTCAGTAAATTGAAGTTAATACTAAAAACATATTTCTCAAATAGAACTTAATAGCTATGATACATTTATTTCAAAATTTTTATAGTTGATAAACTGGTTTAATACAAATATGAGATGCACTTACTGCATGAGTCAAATTGTAAGATTAGGTTTTTAAATACAATTAACTTATGAGATGATGGGAATAAGACCTCTAGACCCATGACATATACACAACTCCTAGGCTAACATAACTTAATACAAAGGATTCTAAGTAATCAACTAGCTAAGGATGAGGTGCCTTTCATTGAAAACTACCTTGAGTAGCCAAGCTACTAGAAAACCAGACTTGGAATAATGTGAAGACCCAATCACTTGTCCCCAATAGCTTAGAGTGACTCATTGTAAAAGACCATCAACTTGTTCTAATATTAGCCCTACCATTGTCCAACTCATTCCAACCTTTACTTACAGCCACTAACTCAACCAAAACCAATTCAACATCCCTATAGCCAGCTACTTCTACTAGTCTACTCTCGAAATGTATCTAAATTCTCTAACATTAGCGCATGAACATTTGTGCCCTTTTTAAAATCTATTATAAATGTGTTTTTGGACAAATGCTATTTTGTCTTTTCTTTCTTCATGGTTTTATCTTTTATAAAGTCCTAAACATCACGTCATTGAATCATCACTTTCATTATATTGAATATGCCTTCTTGTTATTGCAAGTTCATTTAGCTCACAAGTTCATTCACTTTACCAATTTTTTAGCGAAGGATTGCGAGGAGTAACCATACACTTGTGTTTGTGAGTAATATCAAATATTAGTTAGGTCGTATAATGTTAAGTGGTGAATAATATACATTTAATAGCTTACGGTTTGCTAAACCCTCAATAAACCGTTATACTATTCTTCAATATTTTAAAGGACTCATTCAACTTTCTAAGTCTTAGAGATTTTTACTTCATAGGTACATCTTGAGTCGTATTACAAATCAAGTTTTTATACATAAATTTGTTTATATTCATATACAAGATACAATCCACTAACACGAATCACAGGATTTAAACTAAAATGTACAAATTTCAATGACTTTTAAAGCTAGCAGTCTTTGCATACCAAATTTAGGTGTGTTTGACATCTTAATAACCTTAGATTAACATACACCCTAGAGCATAGACATATAAGGATCCTCCACGCTATTAGTGACTAAGTCGAACTCGAGCCATTTTTTAGGACTAGCTTGCCTCCATTAAGTCTATGAATTTTCTTATAATTTGCAATTCTTAAAGAGAGAGAGAGAGAGAGAGAGTAAGTGATTCACCTAGTCCTAAGGCCTACAAGGGAGACTCCGGGATCAGCCATCTCGTACATGGGTAGGTTCAAGTCCCCAACAGACATAAATTGGACTTAATCATTACCTATAGACTCTATCTATACCTATGTCAACTTAAGCATAACTGCTATAAGATTCTTTTATTGGGAGTAAAGGCATAAATGAGTAAAGTAGTTTAATTAAATATTTACTCAAGTTTTATTTGTAATCAGTAGAGTCAAATCAAACTCAAACTATTTAAGTGATTTATCAAGTCATGCTCCAATTTCATATTATTCAACTCAACTAATTCCTAAGCATAATCAAGCACAAGTCAAGAATGTTTGAATCAAGTTTGCCTATCAATATTGTTTTAATTAAAGAGGAATAGTTTTTTGAAAAATAAAAAATATAGCTAAAGCAAGCTTAAACCAATTGAGCTCAATCTTGGTTGAGGGTCACTTTAAGTTAAGTTGGAGTTCAAAATTTTTAAACTTAATCAAATAGGAGCTGAACTAAAGTTTTTGAAATTACTAGTCAAGTTTGAGTTTAAGTCGACAAACTCAATAGATTAAGGAACTCTCCTCTTCTACCTAACAGTTCCAAGGTGATTATATACCCCCAAATGCAAACCACCAATGAGCCACAACCAAATCGAACACCAATTGCCATTAAGCACAAACTCCTCCCAGACATAGTTTGGTGGGTCGCTGGTATATGCAACTCAGTTTTGCGTTGCCAAATTCAATCCAAACCAGCGGGCGATGATAATTGAGGAGCAGGGCACAGCAGTGGAGGTGGCAATGGTCGGTGTGGTTATTAGATGTGAAGAAGGTGGTTCGTAAAAATGAGGGTATAGTTAATATTTGATCTATTCGTTTCGCCACATTGATAAAGAAATGGTTAATTGAGATATTTTAAAGGGAGTAGCTATTTTATAGGCGAGCATAAAGTTGACCAAACAATAAATTAAATGAGACGCAAAGTAAGGCGGCATGGTAATTCTATAAGCACTTCCATGTAAAGCTGCATTGACCAATTTCCCATCAATTTTTGGAGCTAAAATTTGAACCATGCTGACGCTTGCTTATGCAAGGAAGCCAGTTTATTTCTTCAAGTCAATTTATGGCAGTTACCAGAGGATTATGTAACTAGGAACAATGTGATATAAGGCAGAACAGTATATAAACTGAATGCCAAGTGCTTACTTCTCTGAATTCGGTCTGCCAAATGAAACACAATTGTGCACTCTGTTGCTAACAAGGATTACGGGAATACAGGTAATGAAAAAGAAAACAATAGGTTTCTGAAGAGGATGGCAGAGAAGACACAAGGGCTGACCCTCCAGTATCATATAGCCATGAGATCACCAAAATTCCGCATTAAGTATATTGACCCTGCAAATATAGCTGTAGCTCGCAGCAATTTCTGCAAAAGAAAAATAATAGGAATTTTAGACAATAAGAATCCTCCCGGAAATAAATAATTCTAACAGGACCCTCTTTTTAGAGTAGTATTTCAATTTATTGCCAATCGATCCCATACACAAGCTTGCACCAAAAGAAGTTCACATAAGAGCAGATGTATGCAAAGTGCAATGGTAAAACAATATAAAGATGCAGACAAATTATATTACATGTAGAAGCTATAAGATATCTGAACCACAACATACCAGAAACATCCAATGGAAACAAGAAACATATGCAGCATTTACATACAAGGAGGCCATTCAAAAATCCTATCAACTTCCAATTTCTAACTTTGAAATTCGTAGAAACTTATACTATGTTTTCCCTTTACAATTGCACATTTCACCAGGACACATACAATTTATCACAGGGCTTTCTACATTTTATTCACTTAATGAACCATTTCATGGAGTATTATGGATCCTAATTCAAATCTTAGACATTGTTATTTCAGACATGGATTTCGTAACAGTTCTTTTTTTTGGGTGGATATAGTACGCCAATACAATACATGAAAGCCAGTTTATGGTACACTCAAATTACAACACAAAACAGTTTTTGCAAAACGGAAAGTTTTCCATTCATAAGAGAATAAACGCCTAAACTTTTCAAACTCAAAACATCATTAGTAATAGCACATACCCTCTATTGTTTGGTATAGTTAACCCCAACAGCAAGAGACAAGCCACAGTTCAATTTCAAGAAGCAAGAGAGCACACTGTTCTTTAAGAAGATTATAATTTCAACAATCAAGGTAATTTTACACAACAAAAATCAAGTGAAATGGATACTAATCCCATTAAAGTCAATTATCAAGGAAATTTTACACATCAAAAGTCAAGTGAACAGGGATGTTAATCCTAGACAAGACAAACATCAAAGTTTCAAATTCACCAGAAGATCAAATGGGTCACCCAAAAAAGCAAAAGTGATTGTTCCTGCACATCATTGACAATGGGCAGTGCACGATGAAAAGGCTGCAATTTACCCTCTAGAAATCTTCCAAGGAACATGCACAAAGCGAATGAAGAGGTGGCACCCAATTAAGATATGTGATGCATTATTCCAGCTTTTATTAAGTTCCATGATACTGGGTTTGTACACCAAGAAGACAAAAATTAATGCATCTTCACCCAAGTACGATGAAGAACCTTACATAGTCTATACATTCCCAACATTCATACTAAAAAAATTCAACAAATTTCTGGTTTCTACTTATTCTCTGTATTTTGATCAACTACCTTCACACATAGACCTCCAACTACAGGCCTGTTCTGTGAAGAATTTATTGCCATTTCTGGACATCCATTAGAAACTATAGCTCTCATATCTCTTACTTCAAACGAGTTTCCATCAGATAAGCAAACAGTACTGCCATTCCTGTTCGGTGTCTCCACCCATGTCCCGTCACTCACAAACCCACACGTACGAATGAAAAATTCAAAACTAGAGCACACGGTGGACAACTACCTAATATGACGCGGGACACAGAAAGAGATACTAAAAGGGGACTCGTAAACTTAGCCGGTGTTCTAACCATAAATGAACAACTTTCTTCAAAGCTATTTGAGAGTCCCCATTGCTTCATGCATAGAAATCATTCAATCTTAGGTTCTACGGGAATCATGTACCACAAAAATATGCATGAATTGCTCTATTTCGAGGAAAAAATTAATGTGTGTGTGTGTGTGTGAGAGAGAGAGAGAGATACCACATTGAAGGCCCAGTTTTCTTCATCATGAACCTGTGAATGCCAGATCGCCTTCAGCTTGTCCAAGGATACTACGGAATCGGCCATTGCTTCACTGAGAGAAACCGCAGAAACGCAATCGGTTCTCGAGTCTGGTTAGGGTTTTGGAGGGAGCGAGTATAAGGACGGGGAAAGCCGAATCAAGGGTTTAAGCTCCTGGGTATCGCGTGGACAAGAATGCCCTCTTCGTTTCCATTAAATTACAAATTCGGTCCATCTTTGAAGGATTGTCGTTGGGCCTGGAGTTGGGCCAGTTTTTGCCCCCCTTTTTTTTTTAAGAGAGAGAAAGATAAAATTCATCACCGTGGTGCAATATTGTCGAATAATTTTACTTAATTAAGCCTCAAATAAATAGAAATTCTACTATCGCTTTCGTTTCTCCTTCTTTCTTCTTATTGAATCAAGCAACTTGTATGTTCATTTAGCTTGTTTAACTCTAACCCATTACCACTGCTACTCGAGATTGCTTTTATAGTCGTCGCTCGATCCCTTTTCTCTTTTTAGTACCTATAGATTATATTCTGAATAAGCGAAACATTTTTAGTACTAATAATTATAATATTCCGGTGCCATAAACATTTGGCAGGAAAGTTGTTGACCAACATTAACTATGTTTATATAATTAAAATGATGATTCTATTAAATCTAAGAATTTTGAAAATATAAAATTAAGTGAACGATGGTTTTTATAATGCAAGATGGTTAAAATATTTAGTTTTTGATGCGCTACCAAGAGATTAAAGATATAATTAGCTAGAAGTGGTTAATGTTGTACACAAAATATTATTTTGCAAAAAATTACAAAAATAATCTCCTCAAGAAAGAGTGAAGAATAAATTATTGTGTAATTTCAAATGTAAAAGACAAGCTCAATAGTTCTAAGATATAATTTGATGGTGTGAAGACAACTTTTCGGCATGTTAATTTTTTCATTTTTTTGTAATTATATAAATAAAGTTTTAATTTATCTAATTATATACTCAATTAAAAATTTAATTATTATCATCTACACTTTAGTTAATTCTAATTCACACCATTAATCCATTCAATACGACCAATTAATTGGAGTGATAGCCCACAACCTTAAGAGTCATACAATACCTTTAGAGTCATATACAACCACCAACTACCATCAACATGTTTGGTGATCAACATTTTGAAAGCGGTCGTGACATATTATTTTGTAAGAGTTGGCTAATGGTTACTTGTGAGGAGTCACATGAGACATGCCCACCCACCAACTAAGGCCAAGGATGACTATCTTATTAATTGATTATGCTGATTAGATTAACAATGTAAATTTGAGATAATTGAAATGTAGATAATAACCACTAAATTTTTAGTTAGATATATAATTAAATAAGTCGAAACTTCAAGTATATAATTACAAAAACGATAAAGTTAAGGTGTAAATTACAATATTAACTCAATAACTTTTATGTAATTCCATAGGATTCATATGTTTATTATGATTGTTGTTAATGAGAATTTAGTGAAGATGTCATGGTAATGATTAAAAAAAATGATTGTATAGATTCCAATTGACTTAATAAATTAACAAAAGAGAGAGTGGGGCTGACAATTCATGTTATCATGCTATGTCTCGTATCTATGTTTAAATAGGCTCGTGTTTGGAAAGCCTTAACTTGTGACACAACATATTTATTGATCATATCTGAATATCTAAATGCATAACCTGATTTGTTTAATAAGCATGTCTTGTGTTTAGATTAGACTTATTTATCAACTAAAAAGTTGAAAAAGTCTATAAGATACTTGCATATGCAAAAGGTAAATTTACAATAATAATATTGAAGTTCTACAAATACAAATGTCATAAATCTTTACACTTAATATAAAATTACAACTTAAATAAAGTTTAAATAAATTACAAGAAATACCAAATGTTAAGTCACATAACATCACTTAATTAAGTAAAACCATAACTTAAAAATATATTACTAGCAATGTTAATTTCCAAATTCACCATATTCTTTATTAGATCTTCAAGGAAGACTGTAAAAAATTTTATAAGTAAAAAAGATTCGTATCAATAAAATATATTACATTGAAATATTTAATAAATAATTTAATTTACTATCTTCTTCTCCATAAAGCCAATCCTTAATACATAGAAGAACTTCCACAATATCTTGCTTCAATGAGCAACAATGTCGATTAAGGATTCGACCTCACTATAAAAATAGAAAAAATAAAAAAAAAAATTAGTACCTTGTTATGTGAAGAAAAAGACTCAAGATTTTACACTTGCTTTAATAGTTTAAAAAAAAAATCAAACTTGAGAACTTGTGAATGTCAAATCAGAATATGCTTGGTCCATGTACTTCTATTAAATAAATAATAAAATCAAATATTAAAAAATAATTAAGGTATTTTATTTAAAAAATGAAATTTTATAAAAAATGTAAAAATAAAAAAAAATCTAATAAGAATTACGAAAGTAACATATTTACCGATATATTTATATATGTGGTTATATACATATATGTCTTAATATTAATCTTAAAATAAATTAATAAACTTAACAAAAATTTGAAAAATTGAAAAGATATCGAAGAAAGCAAATCCAACAACCCAAGGATGGAGACTATCACCCCTTACTAGCCACTCACTGCATTTAAGTGGCTGGATTTGCTTTTATTAACTTTTTTTAGTAATATTTATTAACTTTAATTAATTTATTTTCAAATTTATATTAATATATATACAAACATATATATTACTAAATATATTATCTTGTTAATATTTTCAATTTTACATGTTTCTTATTTTGTTTCTTTCTGTCAATTTTTCATTATTTTTAACATTTTTCTATGATTTTGAAGTACCTTAATTAATCTTTAATATTTTCATTATATTATTTATTTAATAGAAGTATATGGACCAATAAAATATTGCACATGTCAATGTATAAATGATAATTTAACGTAATCAATTAAAAGGATAAATTTGCAAATTTTTGTAAAAATTAAGAACTCAAACGAAATATTTGAAATGTTAATGACTAAATTAGGAAAAAAAAAGTAAATATTGAGAACTTTTATTGTACTTTTCTAATTTAAAATATAATGTCAATTAAAAAGATTTATTTGTAAATTTTTACAAATATTGACGATTTAAATAAAAATTTTTAAATATTAAGAAATGAAATAAAAAATAAGATGAACATTGATAATTTTAAAAAAAAAATCCATAAGTCGGAGAACTTTTAACCAAATAAAACCTAAGAATTTGTAAGACAACAATAGAGTTGCGCAGTGCTTGCAAATTCTACTTACCAAACTAGTGGAGCAGAAAAAAAACCCAAGATGCAATAGAGACAAAAACCAACCAATAAGCAACTGCCATGTCAACTGTCCAATCCTTATGATATAGGTGGGTTTGTCCTCTTGCCACTGCATACATCAACCATTACTTTACCATTCAATCTCGGGGTCCTCTGAGCTGCAAAAATGGAGTCCACGCCATTTTGCAGAGGCAGAGTGGCTGCTAACAGCCGATTGTTCAGAGGGAAAAAATGGTGTGATTTCTCAACTACGGTGACTTTCTCTCCCTTACTTATTCAATCTATGGCCACCCAGAAACCTTTACCTTCTGCTACCACGACTGTCAGCTCTAAAAAGGTAAGTTCAAACCCATCTAACTTTTTTTTTTTTTGTCTTAATTTCCTTTTTATTATATTTATTTTTTTGTGTTATTTCGTTAGATGGAGATGTAATTGTAAAATATCGTTTCAATAAAAGATTATGGTGAAACAAGGTCGATATGGCTGATTTTTCGTTGTAGGAGTAAGAATTGAGTATTTCTTTTGTTGTAGATGGAAAATATGATCACACGATTCCTCGTTTTGTTATTCTTTTACAAGGTTGCCAATTGCCATGGTGTTTTACCGTTTTGATTTGCTAGAATGTGAACGGTGTGTGTCATGTTATATGTATTCAAATGCATTATAATCAAGTCTATTTCTCAAATTATCTATCAAATCATTAGACGTTCAAATGTTTCAATCATGGTTTAATTTATGGCAACCTAATATTGCCCTTAAAACAAGTAGAAAAAATGGTTGCATGCTTTGTGTAATGACTTTTTATTCTCGGTCTTTTTAATCAATTTAAGGAAAATTGAATGACATTCTGTATGATTATCATACCTTCTTATCATTTTACTTGATATTAGACTCTTATAAGTTAGTGATATTGATGCTAAAAATTTGCATGACCAATGCAGAATTCAATTGTCTTTCCTCTTGGCGAACGGGGGCCAAGGAGCAGGACCACATCAGGCACTACTCCGAAACTGCTGACAAGGGTGGAGCAACTGAAGTTGCTAACAAAAGCAGAGAAGGCCGGCTTACTATCCGCAGCTGAGAAATTTGGCTTCTCTCTATCATCCATAGAAAAACTAGGTCTGCTCTCAAAGGCAGAAGAGTTTGGCGTCCTCTCCGCCGCAACTGATCCAGGAACTCCAGGAGCTCTGTTGACTCTGAGCTTGGGATTGCTGCTTCTGGGTCCTGCTTGTGTCTACTTTGTGCCTGAAGACTACCCATGGGAGGTAATTTTACAGGCGGTGGTGGCTTTTACTTCGGTTGTTGGTGGATCTGCAGCTTTTGCTGCATCGAATCTTGTATCAAACTTGCAAAAGACCCAGTGATTGTAGCAAGGATTACATAGAGCTTTTATATAGCCATCATTCAAGTTCAATTGGCGTTATATTGCATTCCATATTTGTTTTTCATATCCTGCTGATCAATATACTTACGGAAACATTCCTGATAATAATACATTTACGACATAATTCAGTAACAACTGCTATACCAAACAACAATCTGGTAAGATATTAAAGAAAAAGGGGTCTATTGGCAATTCCTTTTTCCTAATTGTTATAAAATCAAATATTTTTATAGTAATCTCAATTGCTTATAGTAAAGATTAGAGAGAACGGTTGAAGGCACAATCATGGTACTCGACATCACAAACCTCTCGTTAACATTTTCCATAGTTTTTAGCTTCTACCAATGGCTACCGCCTAATACCACTGTCTTTTGCGATCACTGATTACTAAAACTCATAAGTTGGTGTAACATCTAGAGGTTATTACCTTAGTAATAGACAACTTGAAAGATTTGACTATAGAAGATGCTCAAAAAGATGTGGGAAAACGTGGAAAACAAACAAACCCAAAGCCAAATAATTTGACAATATGGCTTATTTCTGAGAAACAGTTGTTTCGCCAATCACGTCGATACCATGCTTATAGAGCTCAAGGATTTGAATTACTGGGCAAGAAAACCAACTTCTTAATAAGCTTAAAGAACATTCCTTCAAATGAACTATACAAGTCACCAATGTTCCACATCAAGATCTCAAATCTGAAATTGAAGTGCATACATTTTCTGAAATTCCTGTCTGCACTAGCTATAACCGTCTTCCTTGCAGAAACAATGCAAGCAAAGTCCTTTCTGTTAGGCAAATAAGTTTTCCATATCAATGTGATCAATATGAGCAGGATAAGAAAGAAAGTACCTTATAAAAGCAAAAAGAATGAAGAGAATACTTTTGAGGAGAAAATCTGTGCATCTCTATTAGATAGTTACACAGGCAGAGTGAAAGTCAGGAACAAGGATGGACCAGTTCAAGGTATGTATTTATTACACAGCAAATGCTAAATTTAAGTACTATTGTAAAGGTGCAATACAATACACAAAATACATGGGGGAAAAAATAGTGTGATTGGAAAGGGAAATGTAAATGTGACAAAATTCTCTCTTTTTCATAGTGCAAAAAACATAATAAAAGAGAGAGAGAAAAAATATATAGTGGTGTGAGAAATTACATAACCTCACAAAAACACCTTCCCGACATGTAAGCCCTCTTATGACATACCCCAAAGCAAAATTTAGCACAATGTTATCACATGCTACAATTATGAAAAAAAGAAAGGTCAATCCGGTTCCTCAAAACTACTCATTTGTACCACCAAAAAGAATGTTGCCTACTATTCCGTCAACTATGTTCATCAAGAAGCTGGGTTGCGATTGCCCCCACCTCGCCCACCCCTCCCACCTCCATTCTGATTAGCCCGTTGGTAACTTTCACCACCTCGTCCAGTTGACCCTCGAGGTCGCCCTGAAAATTCTCTGAATTCATTTCTTCCATATCCTCGACCACCACCAAAGTTTCCACGACCCCTAAAACTGTCATTCCGGAATCCACCCCTTCCTGAATATCTACCTCTACCACTGCCTGTAACTGTGTGTGTGTGTGTGTGTGTGTGTGAGAGAGAGAGAGAGAGAGAGAGTAAAATGGTTACTTCTTAATAATACCATGAAGAGAATCACATAAAGAAACTTCATGGAAAGAAGCTATATAAAAGAACTCAGATAGAACAAGTACCTCGAGTAGTAGTTCTTTTCTCTTCAACAACAGCTTGTCTGTCCCCAATGGTTATAGGAGATGCCTAGAGCAAGTTAAATATTAGTGAAAAAGCAGACAAGATGGATACAGAATCAAACATGAAATAAATGGTTCGTTGAAGGAAAAGACAACTGCTTTTCATAAGAAAAATCAAATCGAGTAGTGGGGCAAAGACACGCAAGTAACGGTGGAAATATTATATTACTGGGGCCATTTTGACAGATAGTATCTGTTTTGTTCACACTAGAAGCTGAAGAAACTATTTTGATCCTAATAAACGATACCTACATTGTTTAAAATAAAAGCAAAGCAACTTTTTCCAACAATCTTCTTAACTTCTTTTGAGCTACTGCGATTTCGTTGATTATTTCAGCTATCATTGTTATATCAAGTCAACTTCTCCCAAATGTCAGCCTGCTCAAGGAAACAGATCCCACTAAAGCATCCCCAAGTTTCTCCATGTTGGGCGAAAACAAAAGTACCTTCTAAATGTATGTGGTTTACACTGATCACTAGTTTGTTTGAATTCGCTCATGAATTGGGAAATTTCTGTAGTTGGATTTGCATGACATATACTCCCCAGGCACACATCTATGCAATGCATGTAGTGAGATTTCACAAGCAAATCTCACCCTTAAATCTGATGCTTGGACTAAGAGACACATCCCAAACAGGAGACAGAAATGCTTCTACCATATTTGCCCATTCCAACACCAAGAACATAGAACAATGGAAGCCTATTTTGGGTGAAAACAAAAGTACCTTCTAAATGTATGTGGTTTACACTGATCACTGGTGTGTTTGAATTCGCTCATGAATTGGGAAATTTATGTAGTTGGATTAGCATGACATATACTCCCCAGGCACACATCTATGCAATGCATAGTGAGATTACACAAGCAAATCTCTCCCTTAAATCTGATGCTTGCACTAAGAGGCACATCCCAAACAGGAGACAAATGCATCTACCATATTTGCCCATTCCAACACCAAGAACATTGAACAATGGAAGCCTATTTTGACAATATGACTAAATTAAAAAGTAACAGCCAAATGCATTTCCTATACATTGTTCTCACTGGGTGGGGCAGGAAGGGGTAGCTAAATCATACTTGAATGAGGACTTCCTGCCATCACAGGCACACCTCCATCCACCCAGAATAAAAAACAGTGAGGGCCAGTCTGCTATCTGTTCCTGATATTTTTTATATCTGGATGGTGCCAATCTGGCTCCAAAAATTGAAATACAGTTACAGGTTTAAGTATAGGATCTAATCAAAGGGCAATTAACAATGAAATCTAAATTTGGTTTTGTTTTTATTCATGTTCCTTCCCTTGCAGTCGGAGGGCTTGTTTGAGAAAACACACCAATCTCATAAATAAATAAATTTAAAAAATAAAATAAAATAACAAATACTTTTGGCTTGTTTATTATATTTTAGGACAGATTTAGACAGGCCTCAAGACTTTTCTTATTCTAGAATAGAGAAATGGCATTCCCTGTTCTAGGTTAAAAGACCCAACAATAATAATTAAATATAAAATAACTTTGAAACATTATTTTCCTACTAAAATATTCCCCATGGTATGTGATAATTTTCTGATATGGTCCAAGAAAAGCAACTTTCATATTGGTCATGCAAAGAGTAACCAAAGCGACAGCAGAAGCCAACAAATAGAGCTAGATTAGCACAGTAGAAATATACCTCAAGTGCACCATGCATTGAGCTCAAGTTTTCAAATTCAACAAAGCCAAAACAAGATCCCTGCCACACAGGACAAGCATCAATCACCCAAAAGTATTAGTCAGATAAGCCAAAAGCTTCATGAAAATAACTATGCCAGTCGTACCTTAGTACTGCGGACCTGGATCCCATTGGGCTTGATAGGTCCAAATTTTTTAAACTCATCTTCAAGTTGCTCCACTGTCGCATTGAAAGGCAAGCTCCTAATGTAGATGGAATGACCTTCAACTGCAAACATACAAAAGGAACATGTTGGATGAATCAGAAAAGAAGCAGAAAGACAT
Source organism: Lumnitzera littorea (assembly GCA_024138015.1). Classification (NCBI taxonomy): domain Eukaryota; kingdom Viridiplantae; phylum Streptophyta; class Magnoliopsida; order Myrtales; family Combretaceae; genus Lumnitzera; species Lumnitzera littorea. Next base: position 101,795,038 of record JAMXBB010000004.1, on the reverse strand, counting down.
CAAGAACTGTTTGACCCACTCATTGCTGTGATACAAATGGAAGTAAAAAGCTATATAACCAAATACATGAACACAGCTCACCACCAAGTTAAATGCATGCCCCCTATATGAAGTGAATATTATTTAAAAAAAAAAAGCCAGAAGTTTAATAAATCATCTTCCTGCCACCTCTTTTTCTTTTCTTTGGGGGGTGGGGGTGGGGTTGGGGTGGGGTGGGGTGGGTGTGGTTTGGGGGGTGTGTGTGTGTGTGGGTTTTTTAGTGTTATCAATATCATCATGCCGTTGCTCTTGAGCATGAAGTATCCACATAAAAAGAAAAGTTTTTCATCTGAATACCTTCTTCATTGACATTGCTGCTTTCAGGGACACTTTCAGTACTGAGAGCTGCTGCGACTGGATTAGTGGGTTTGGCTTGACTAGCCAGTTGCTGTGCAGTATTAGTTGCCACCACCTTTGCTGTAGTAGAAGGAGCTTGGACAGAGCGGGAAACATTATTACCTTGTGTTACTTTCACCTAAAGGATATTTGAATAGAATTATAGAAAGGAGATACATAAACATTGAGTAGGGAAGTAAACAGGCAACAGAAGCCCAATAAAGTCCAAAAGGTTCAGTGAATAAAACTCACAATCATTGCATATGACTTTTTGGGAGCATCTTCCTCTGTTGCTGGAGTAGAGTCAATAACTGAATGCATTGTAGGTTCCACAGTTTCTTCTTCAATCACAGATCCTTCATTGTCAGAAGGATCGCAAACTTCAGCATTGTCATTAAGATCTTCCTCCACAAAGGCAGCTGCTGGTTCAGCTGCAGGTCGATCTTGAGCATGAGAGGGTTCTGAATAACACAAAAGAGGATCAAATATTGAGTATACATCTGAATTTTTTTTCCACCAGGTAAATAAGTAAAATATAGCTGAATAAAGAGGTATGTCAGAAGATGGGAAAAAGTGACCTGGTTCAGGAGCTAATGCAGCCACTGGAGAAGCTTCATTGGTAACATTAACCGGCAACGATTCGCCCTCTTCAACATATCGAAAGACATCATTTAAAACAAAGTAGCCTTTGTCTTGTGGAGCCAGAAAGAATGTCTGAGAGAACTTCCTTCTAGCATTGTCCTTTCCTGTCAAGCATCCAGTAACCAACACAATCACCCCTTTCTCATGAGATGCTTGTGCATCTGCAGTTTTTATTTCTGCTGTGTAGTCCTCATACTTTAGGGATAGAATCTTGTCACTGATTGCCTATCAAGAAAACCCACATAACATTATCTTAAAACCATAAGCAATGATACAACGAAAAGGATTTATGGACACACAAGTCACAAATAGTAGGTCAGAAGACTAGTACGACAATGAACTGAAAGACTGCTTTAATGCATAAAGTAAAATGAAGAGCATATTTTTGTCTTTCAAAAAGAATTGAAGACAGAGAAATGGTAACAGAAAGAGAAATCAGTGATGTGACTTGTTCCAAGTGTTGTCTGAATCTATTAATTGAAGATTTTCAAACACACAGGGAAAAAACTTCTAGAATCCGATATAGCACCTAATGCATCCAATACCACCTGATACTTCCTCAAAAAATAACGAATTAGAAAGAAGAACAAGATCATCCTTAAAACCGCTGAGAGTTAAGGAAACAATAGGTTAAGTTAAATTATTCTCTCTAACAAAATGCATAAGGGAGGAAACATTAAGATAACAAAGAATAAATGAACTGACTAACATCAAATTTACATTTAATACATATCCATAGTGCCTCATAAATATCACTTATGAAAATTAAAGAATAAAACAAAAGTTTCCTAAGAATCAATGTCTAGGGATTGTAACAGTTATGCCTGCAAATAGACCTACTTGCATGGTTGTCACCGTAGTCATCACCCCATTGGCATCTGGCCTGCTAAGCAAGCTTGAATCTTGATAAAACCTGTGGACCATTCCTGGGGATTGATGAAGGATATGGTAATACTGCTCAACAAAAGCATTTCCAACAACTTCAGCAGGAGGATTAGTGGCAGGAGTTGCTTCCTGCATTGCCATCTGCAAACAAGAAATTAACAAAATATATAGCCAAATCTACTGACCCAAAAAAAAAAAATTGGGTTTTCAACAGAAAAGACACTATTTCCTAATTAAGCAAATAATAAATGCAACATAAAAGAGGACAGAACAATCTAATGCTCTTTGAATTTATGAAATTAGAGGTCAAAAGAGCACAAAACATGCTCCAATACATCATAGAAAAGTAAATGGACTTCTAAGTTTGGATAAAACAAAATGGGTGATTTCAAGCAAAATGGGTGATTTCATTCTATAAGATTGGGACTTCAGCACATGGGATAAATTCAAGACTACAGATTCTAATAAGCTTCTTGTTTTTTATTTCTTATTGGATCAATTAAATGTTATAGGCCTATCAACCAAGTCAGCAGGTACTAGAAACATAACTCAGTAGCAAAATTGCCTAAAGATTTAGCCACAAAACAAACTTTAAGACCACAGACCTAGCATGCATGTTATCAAAGCAGAATTAATACTTAAATTAACAGATATATGGACCCCAGATTGAATTCATAACTATCAAGAGGACAAGACATGCTAGAACATGCTAGACAGCAAACAAACGTATCAAGCATGACAGAACCAGCATCTACCCTAGTATAATCACAATACCCAAGAAAAAGCCATTCCTTGCAAACAAAACTACTTAAAACAATTTTCACATAATTGCAGAACAACTATAAGTACAAGATCACAGCATAAAGCTACCTTAGACAGCAACTAAACCACCCATAGAGCTTGAAAACCATCTATTGTATAAAGGAGAAACATTTCAAGCAATGCCCTGACTTCATCGCACCTAAAACTATAAAGACATTCCAAATCTGACATTAATCAAAATAAGAAACACGTAAACCAATACAGACAAGCTACCAAAACCAAACCCTGTAATTGATACAATTACATAAATACATTAAACTAATGTAAAAGCAAAACAAAACAACACCCCACGAAGCACAGCAATATTAGCTAATAAGCGGAAAGATAGATCCAAACTAAGCAACTTTACATCAATAATAACATAACCCTAATTGACATATTAGAAATATAATAACCCCAGAACATCACAATCACAAATTGCTTCCAGCCAAAACCCTAAATCAAAAACACATGAAATCAATCAACTATATCAGAACCCTAGATTAAACTATGACAATAGAAAGCAAGTAACAAAACCAAGCCGTACACTATAATGGGCCAGATCTGTGTAATGGTGATTAAAATCGAATTGAATAACGAAATAAAGAGGTAAAAGAATGATTTTTAAGATTGGGAATGAAGAAAAAGAAAGTTACCTGCTTTGGTTATCTAAGAAAAATACAAGAGAGAGAAAGGAAGGAGAGAGAGAGTAGAGAGATCTGTTGGGAGGTGTGGTGTTTTGTTTGGTTCTGTTTTTCAAAGGGGGCAGGAAGGGGATGAGAAGACAGAGCGATCAAGCAAGGAAAAGGAAAGGGGGGAAGCAAAGTTTTTGGTTGAACAACCTTTTTATATTTATGTTCTGCTTTTCCTTTTATATTTTTCTGTTTTTTTTTTCGTTGAATTAAAAATGCTTGAGTTATTCACTATTTTTTTTTTTTTTTTGGATTACTATTATTCTTGATTGACCCTTGAAAATAATATTAACTAGTTACGGTGCCTAACTTTGCGCATATTTCAATCTAAAATATATATCCATTTCAATAAAAACCGTTTTTATTTAAAAAACTTTTATAGCTAACATGTTATTAATTTGTATTCTTATTTCAAAAATCAAAATACTCAAACATGGTAGCTATACATATACTTTTTTTTCGTTTTTAACCCACAAAAATTTCTTTCCATAAATGTCTTTATCTCTATGTCTATCTTATGAGAATGTTTTTAAGTGTTTTGAGCATAGATCACATACAAAATGATTAAATAATATGATCGTATATACGAGGATAAGTATAAAAGATTTAAATCTAAGATTAGATGAAACATAGTACTCTTGATAATATTAAATTAATCTTGTGAAGATTGGAGTTGGTTAATTAAAATAAGATTTGATGTATTAATGGATTTGTATAAAAATTTAATTCAACTAAATCTTCCTTAGTTGATCTCTTTCTCTCTCAACTTTTAAAAAACCTGCTAAGTGATACACAAATGAAAGCTTATCATTAATAATCATCAAATTACATATCAAATTATATCATTAATTGATATCAACCATCATCAAATTATAATGACAAAATACATAAATTCTATTAGAATGTTATTCTTAATTTATATTAACATTAGTAATAACAAATCATCGATACTTTTGTTACATTTTTAAAATTCAGAAACTCATTGTTCTTTCTAACTACTTAAAACTAAATTAACCATTTCACATTCGTTTTCAAAAAATACAAAAGGTTTTAAAAAATAAAGAAGTAATGAAAAATGTCATTAGTTGAAATTAATAGCAAATATATAATGAATCATTATTATAATGAAAATATGAAAATAAGTACCATAATAATTATAAAATCTAATTCGATTGATCGTTATAATAAAATATATCAAAATTTTATTGATCTTCTGAACTGTAAGTATAATAGAAAAAATTGAAAAGGTCTTTATTTATTCCTTTTATCATATATAATTATTATATCATAGCCTTTTATATTATATGACAATTAGTATCAAAATGTATATATTATATATGTCAAGGTCGTTGTAGCTTAGATTAAAATTCGTATCCTCCTTTCCATAGTTGACCAAAAAAAGTATATATTATATATTATGCAATAAATATAATTTTATTTTGGTTGTCACATAATAAATGCATATAAATAATATTTTTTTATGTATTATAACTTAATGTGTTATAAAAATAAGAAAAGAAAAGGTTTTGGCTCACTACTTCCCTTAAATAAATTTTATATCATAGTATTTTTATGCTTATTATGAAATGCGTAATAGTTATATAAGATCTCTATTAAAAATTATGTATTTTCATATAATTAAATATCTTGCATTACTTTAATCTGCAATAATTATAATAAGATATATATTTACTCTTTTTCTCATACATGTTTATCATATGATAATTTTTATTTTATATTATATGACAAATAGTATAGTACACAAATATATTAATCAATGTAAATTGATTTTATTTTGTAAGTTGAAACAACATATTCATATAGAGCAAGTAAGCATAGAGTAGGTAAGGTATGACACCTTACCTGTATCCTACCCTACAAATAATGGTGGGTGAGGCGCTTCGGTTCGATTCAATACGGTCCCTCCCACCTTACTAAACCGAACCTAATATAGCAGTTTAATTTTTTTTTTAAGTCGAACCTAATTATATGATTTGGTTCATAAATTTTTTAAACCTAATTAAAACCGATTCGTTCTACAATTCGAACTATTTGTATCAAATTTTCACTAAACATTTTTATCTCTATTAAATATGAAATTTAAAATAAAATTTACTCAATTTAATTTTAATAATTGATACAAAATAAAGATAAAGAATAACAAAATATAAAAATTTAATAAAATCTATGAAGATTGACGGAAAAAAATATAAAAAAATAAAAAATAATTACGTAAAATTTTTTTTATTTAACTAAACGGTTTGATTCGATTCTAAACGGTATGGTTTAGTTTACTTCGATTCGATTTGGTTTAATTCATAGTTCGATTCACGATTCGCAATTTTTTTACTCAACCCTACCTATAGAAATAGGTTATAAAATGTTTATACCCGAAACCTACCATGTAACACTAGGAACCATTTTGTATCATGTACTTTGTAAATTCTAAAAGGTATAAGATATTTTGTGAAACTTATATTTTTTTTTTTACTTTATTTTTTTTCAAAATATTGTACTGATACGTAATTAATATTAAACATATAACTATTCTAATAGACCAAATAATAATATTTGAAAGATTATTATATTTATAATACATTTAACTATAATAATATTAAACTTTAGTGGGTATAATAAAAAATAATCCCTACAATTGGAAACGTTTAACCCTTGGTTGTGTTATGCTAAATTATTTTTTTCTTTTCCTTTCAAATCATCAAAATAAATTTTTATCAGATCATGAAATTGTTATTCACATAATATAAAGACAAGGTTTTACTCAAGAAAAGAAAAAGAGAGAGATAAGATAGTAGATGCAAAAGTATATAATCTTAGGGATTTATTACATGTTAATATAGGATATCATAAAATTTGCACTCTTTATATTTTAGAGTACAAGTTCTAAGATGAATATAAGATACCTTGATGTGTTCCCCATATCCTATCTTATAATAGTAAATTTAGGAAAATTATTACACGAAACTTACCTTATTATCTTCTTTACCCACCTAGAACCTATTTAATTAAGCAGGATCCGAGTAAATATCCTGTATAATAGGGTTACACGCTTACCCTTATTTATACTTAATGTACTATAAAATATGATACGTTTATATTATATAATTTGATCATGTATTGTAATACGTTATATAATATATTTATTATATAATATTTAGCATAGATTAAAATTATACTCTATTAAAAACTATATGTCGCATGCTCACTAATATTATTTAGAAAAAAAACTCTCTCTCTCTCTCTCTCTCTCTCTCTCTCTCTCTCTCTCTCTCATACACACACACACACATAATATAGTCTTTTAAATTCAAAAAATTATCTATGTTGATATAGAAACAAATTAAATTACAATGCAATTGATTAATACCATGTTTAAAATGATAATCGAATATGATGAAATATTTGAAAATAAGAAGGCTAAATTAGAATATAGTTAATATAAGAATATGACATAATTATAGTCGTTATTATCACATTAAGATATTTAATAAATATTAGCACATACTGATAATAAAAAATTCCAAATACATATACATTGCAAAAATATCTTATAATGAAATGAAATATTAAGAAATATATATAAAAAAAAAAGAATCTAAACTACTGATTATTAGAAATGAAAATATACATAATCTTAAAAATAAATAAAACATTCAATTACAAGTGCAATAATTATCACTCCAATTTCCATTTTCTTCTTATAGTAAAACGAATTATGTTGATTATGGTTAGACTAATTAAGATGAGCAAACTAGCATGGAGTCCAATTCGAGTGGGCTTGAGCTTCAACTCATACTCCTCGATACCTACAAGAAGCCTTTGATAGGTATGGCCACGGTAATCCTCCAATGCTCAAGTTGGCAAGGTGGACAAAGAGAAAACGGAGGATAAGTGTTATGTCCCGAAATCGCAGAGTCGCAACAGTCTTACCGTGTAAACTAACCTATAACAGGAATTGACCTTACAGTGTCTATCCTAGATACGATCTACACAAGGCACCGACGACTTCCCATTTTGAAGTAAATAGTTCGACTAAGATCTTTAGCTAAAATTTATAGTAAAAGTAAAATCTTAAGTCACATATATATAATTACATTCACATTATCATAGAATTCCCAAGTGATTCTACATCATATTATAACAGCTAGTTACTTTACATATTATACGTTAGTTCTTCATCCTAAAGATTCTAACAAGACCTTAAACAAAAACTTGATCATTAATTAGTTGATTCTTACTCCCAAGTGCTTCAAAAGAGAACTAACCTCTAGATAGTTGTAACGTGATATAATTAATCAAAAGTTAGAACCTATAAAAGAATCTATACGGGTATGAGCAACTATAACTCAGTAAGTTAAATTGGAGACTCATGAATATATACAAGCACAATCATAATTATCAAGCAATTATTTTCATGAAATGCAACAAACAAGTGCCATCATACAACGTAGTCTAGTTCGTTGTGAAATTAGAATAATTTCACTCACTCTAATCCGGGTTGAGGAGTTTTTATGTTATGCAATAGCTCACAACCAAACTCAGGTTTGTGCAGTGAAGACACTGCTCCTCCTAAGACTATCCTTCGAACCAATACCCTCATCCTCACCGCGACCTCCTCTCTTATCACTTAGTTTGGCTAAGAATGAGGAAAAGACCAATTTGCTATCTAGCGCTATCTTTTTCGAAGTTATCGGTGTTTGGTTGGAGAATTCTAATGATCCCCTATAGGGTTACAATACATATCTTTTTAGGGTATGTAAGTCGATTAGAATTATATTCGGTTTAAGGTGACTAGACAATTCCACAACACTCCATCCATAATAGTCATCAAACATAATACATATTTCAGCACGAAATTAGATACATAAGTACATGCATAAGATTATTTCCAATCGCAATCATACACAAACCTATGTCTCCGAATACTCTAAAATAATATTCCAAAATACAATGAAACATTAAACCCAACTTACTTGGAATTCTGAGTCATTTAACCACTTACTACAGTTTGATTCGTCTCCGTGTGTCCTATAATATAAATACGCTCTTTTTAGTACTTATACTTATATGATACATATTCTAAGTTAAGATTTAACTCGATTCTCCTTATATACCTATCATTTACTAATGATTCATCTTACGTTAGTTCGAGATTCGATTTTCAAATCCGATTTCAGTTCAAATTCTAATTTGATTTCAACTACGAGTAATCCTAAAATACGTTTCAAACCCTAACATAAAATTAATCACATTAAGCTCGAGTATCCTAATATCATGCTAGGTCTTAATTTAGTATTATAACATGCTCGGTACATTTTAATCCTAATTAGTATATCTGGTTTACTTTTAATGTGAGAAAATTTTACATTTTTTGTATAATTACCTTAAATTAATTTTTGTACTAGATTTAATATGTAATGATATTATTATTATATTATCCAATTTAACCTATTATTTCATATTTATTAAAATTTCAATTTCGCATATTACCAAATTACTCAAATTTACTACATAATTCCTATATTAATTGCAATTAATACTCCAAAGACTAGGATTAGGTTTCCATATCAGAGATTAACATCCTTAAACGTCTAATTACTTTATAAATTAGTAATTAGTCATTTAATTACTTAATTAATCCAAAATTACTCATTTTTCTCATCATTTTAGGGTTAAAAATTTACTTAAAAATTTTGAAAATTAATTTTTAAAAAATGGCTTCATAGCACCATTATATATTACTTAAGTATTCTACAAAAAAAAAAAAAAATTAAGCTCCAAATTATACTCTTAAGCCTATTTATTTATAATTCTAAACTTGCTTGGTTTTATTCAATTTCTTAAGAACCCTATATTTATAGACGTTATTAAACTTAATAAATATTTTCCCCTAAATCTACATATAATAAAACATCATAATAACAAATTTCATAATCTTTTGGGCAGAATTAATAATTTTAAGAAATTTTGCAAAATTAGATGAGATATGGAACTCACCTGGTTTTTTAGCTCTTGGCCACCAATACCGGCTCAAGGTGTGTCAGCCGATCCAGGTGATCAGTTTGGAGTAGGGTAGCGGTGGTTTGGTTCCAGGTAGTGATGATTCGTGAGTTCAGCCAAATGCATTAAACGCACCGTTTTGTGAAATTTTTTTCTAAAACCCTAATTTCTCTCCAATTTTTGGTTATCTCAATTTTTTCCAACTCCCAACAGACCAAATGAGCTTAGAGAATTTTCTTGTTATTTATAGATCTGTAAAGGAATTTTAGGGCATTAATTAGACAAGGCTTTTGCCTTTTAAGTGTTTGATTTTGATTAGTCAAATTTTCTTCTTACTTTTCATAATTGCCACAACTTGATCTAGATCACTCTCTATCTCCATGATATATTTTTTCTGATTTTTCTTTGACTTTTTTATAATTTTCTTTCATTATTTAGTAAATTTTTAGTTAATTTCGGACAATTTAGATAATTTCACATATTTCTACTTACACATAGATACATGTGGAGAATAAGTAAACACTCTTAAATATTATTTAGGTTATTCTATGATTTTTAGTATACATATAATTTATCTATAGTGATTTGTTAGTTATTGGAATGTATTTCACGCATTTCCGATAAATAACGAGTAATATACTTAAAATTTAAAAATTTTATATTCTCCTATTTTATTACTTATTTTCTTAAATTCAAACTTATGAAATTATTTTTAACTTTAATTTATAATTTAGGTTTGATCAAATTATTTAACCGGTCGCCTTAAACTCTGTATACTAAGTTTGATCCTACGGTTACTTGGCTTATATTTAGGGCTTACAACAAACACTAAGAACGTCAAGGATCATGCTCGCTTAGTATTTGTTGTGTGTGTATGATATGTTAATCTTAAGTTAGGAGAGAAGGAATAGGAGGAAGAGGGAAGATTTTGGGAGAAAGAGTATTCTATCTTACTTCATAGAGCCTAACGCCTTTTATGCGAGTCACCTAAATACTAGTGATTAGAGGTTCGTTTGTAATGGCCACTGATAGACAATGTGCTGCATGATAGAGACTAAGTTTCACTACGAACGGTATGATGTGGTTAGCTAAACCACTAAATCTGTAGCTTAGGGACCCAATAGTTACAAGGGTTACCAAGTGTGCTAGCCATACAACGGATGTTAGATGCCCATTAATGAGCTACGGCATAAAATAGGCACTAAAGACAAAAAGCTAAGCTGGGATGCTGAGAAGAGCTTGGTTTATGCCTAATTGAAGGCAAGATAAACTCTGAGTTTATGCTAGACAATCGGTGTATGCGGGCTCAATGATTGAGGGGCAACCTACTCGAATAGGTGTTATTAGGCTTACTGAGCAGGTCATGAACTCGCTAATAGTTCGTATCTTCTTTGGTGCAATCACATAGCCTCGTGAGAAGGTTGCAATGTAACGAATGAACTAGTTGTTCGCTTAAACACATTTCGACGTCCCTTATAATAAGCCTCGTTCGTTAGGTCTTAGTCCGAGCGAGAATTAAGTGTCAATAAATTAGTATTAAAAACATATTATTCTAAAAGCAATTTATATGAACTCTAAAATGATAATTGAATAGGATGAAATGTTGACTATTAAGGGGTTAAAAATAGAACTTAGTTACTATCATACATTTTAAATTAACTTTTCAATATTAAATTGCTTTTCAAAATCTCCATTATTATTATTATTATTAAACACTTTACATTCCATACATTTGGTTTAAGTAATTATTATGATTGTAACTATAAAAAGGTTCGATGAAAACATAATTAACGCAAGAATATGTTACCAATATGGTTGTTATTATCATACTTACAATAAAAACTAAGTAATAGGATAAATACTATTATTTTTTAAAAAACATAAAATTGTTCATATTTGAAATTGGTGTCAAAGTAAATTGGATACTTTGCTTGAAATGGATCCGTAAAACCAAAGAAATGTAAGGTTATAAGGGTGCTAGGGTAATTTTGGCATAGCCACTCTAATATCTAAGTTAAATTTAGAATTTAAGAGTAAGAAGAAAGCTTAAAGAGAGCATAAGAGTATCTAAACGAACCTACTTTTTGTATTCCAATCTCCTTTTATAGCCAAAGGTCAGTTTAAATTTAATAATCATTGCCTCGAAAACTTGGCACATGTGTTTAATTTGAATTTAGGACCACTTCCCAGTATTGAGAGACATAGTTGATGTCATTGTAGCTGATGGGGGGTTATTTAGGCAAAACACCTAACTCTTCACACCTGATGTTAGAATTCGAATTCGCTAAGACTAACCAAGTCAAAGTCCAACCTATAAGTAGTTACTTCAAGCTAAACAAGGTTAATCTAATATATTTTAGTTGGGTCGTTCTATCTAATTTAGAGGCACTTAGCTTATCAACCTTCTTGAGATGGTCTAAACACCTAGAAAGACCTAAAGGAGGTCGAAAGAGGAGGATGTGAACGTATAGTAGATTGACACCACTTCATTTAGGTCGGTCTTGACCTTAGAGAGAAATCTCTATCAATATTTGCCTTACGACTCCTCTTGATAGGTATATCAAGAAGAGTAATGATACTTGTTAGTTAGGTGTTTTGATCGAAACCCTTCAATTGTAATAGTAGTTTTAAGAGATGTACTAGTGCTTAAATCCGAGCTGTAGGCTTCACATTTCAACCTTGATTATACTGGTGACAAGGTATTCTCTAAATATTGGTTTGTTTTTTACTTAGCTTGCTAGGGAAGCTTTACATCTACCAAATGCGACATTTTCGTCCCACTATAGGGATTCATGTAACTGTGTTAGGACCCATACATATCTCTTAGAAATGTCATTTAATAGGGGCCCTATGATTTAAGTAGTGCATGCCCAATCGGATAAACCATGTCAAATGTTAATTACTTCTTGTATGAATCCCTTAAAACCTATAACTCTACATATCTTTAATTTCCTCATTTTCATGCTTTCTTTCTTCTTCTTTCTACTGAAAATTTCTTCATCACTTGCGCAACTCCTTCTTTCGATTCTCCTTTTTCTCATTCTACTCACTACTCATTCTCTCATTATTCTCTATTCTTTATTCTCATTAGTCACATTACTAAGGTATACAATGTCGACCACTGAATCTGATGGCACAACTCATGCATAGCAACGAAATAAGGAATTGTCCACTATACATTGAGTTGGCATTTCCCTTCCTTGTAAAGAACCAATACACCCCCCCAAACATGGTAGATCTTAACATCGCTGATTGTCCTTGGATGTATCCGAGTTAATTGGGTTAGCTAGAATTCTTATTCTTAGGTCATGAAAGATTAGGAAACTTCCATTCAATGACTGCCCTTCAGATAATGAAGGTAATTCTCAAGCTCTTCCTTTTATATAAGAATCGAGTACGATATAAGCCCAAATAATGCTATTAGCACTGTAATCGAACAAGAATTCAACGCTTTAAGGCTCAACTTCCATAATGCCCCTCGAGCTTTGACAATCAAGAGGCCTCAACCATATGAGTGGATTATTGCGTTCGAAGATCAAGAATTCACTCTTTTGAGAAATATTTTGAGGTTGATTTGCGGTTACCCTTTTATATTTTTCAAAGGTCTTATTTTACTTATCACCACGTGTGTCATTCCATGCTTACCCCAAACTCTTATAGGCTATTAGTGGCCTTCGATTGTACTTGTAAGGATTTGGAGGTTAAGGCTATAGTTATTTTATTTAGGTACTTCTTCATATTGAAAAAGAAGGATAGCTGGTTTAACATATGTACCTAACCTCATAGGAAGTTCTTAGTAGGGTTAGAATTCTCAATCCATGATAGGAAACAGAAATAGGTTGTAATCAGGTCAGCTTCTCAACTAGATTTTCCTATTGTTTGGAGCTACCTAATCAGACTATCAAACATCAAGCATCTACTTCCCAACGACTAAAAGGCCCATGATACAATCATAGAGGCCTACAACCACAGATGGTTCCTCTTATATGCAGACATCATAATTTCTAAGTGCTATAACAGTGCTTCGATCTTTTATAGAGATGAAGTAAAGGTAGCTAAAGGTGTTAGTGGCACTTATGATGGAAATATTAAGGGCCTTGATAAAGGTATTGTTGTTGATCAAGGTATAAACTTTTACAATCTAACCATATTAAGAGGGGCTCATAAGAGAAGGGACCTTTACATCTACTTCGAAAGCCGAGTAGCCTTCCTTGCCCGTGCTTGGCATGACATCTATAGGTCTTTTAATTTCTATTTCACTATTTCTTTGATCTAATCTCTTGAATATTTCATCATTAATATGTTGTGTAAAGATTATAGCTTAAAAGACTTATTTGTCAAGCTGGAGGCCAATGGGTCAAAGGAGATGGAGGACCCCAAAAAGACATCTATCAAGTAAGCTCCTGCAAAGCCACTGACTAAACTACCAACAAAAGCTCCACCGAAGGCTCTATTGAAATCGGTAGCAAAGTCCACCACCTCTCAGGTCACTAAGGAGAGCCAACAAACCAAGGGTACTAAGGATACTTAGCAAGCGAAGATTACCATTAAAAGAAAGCTATACCCATGAGTGTCCACCCTTGGAAATAGATCCTAAGAAGGGGAAAACCCCTACGAGTGATAAGTTAGGGGGCAATTTCAAGAACCTAAATGAGGGTGGGCAGCCTCCCTTTAGAATTCTGAGCTCAATCATTCCTCCCCAAAAGCATAATATTGAGGTCTTGTAGTTCTTCCCTTGCTTGGACATCAGTATTGCTAACTACACCCTAGGGAATGGTTGAGTAATGCTAGAGTTGATCAAAGGCATTCGTCTTCCTTAAGACATTAAGCCCTTAACAAACATTGTCAAGCTTTGCCAAAACTTTGGATTTGATAGCTTACCGCGCTTTACTACCTCTAGCCTTTATGATCTAAGTCTCTTCCTAACCTCTTAGGCTTAGGCTTAGCAAATTTATTATCTTAACCCTGACTTCGCTTTATTTTCTCAAAACTCCTAGTGCCTGATGATGATAGTTGAGGCCCTTGATGATGAGATGAAGGTTGTAAGTTCTCTTTTGTGATCTATTTCTGACCTTCTTTTAATTTCCATGAACTAACAATTCCTTTTTCTTCTAGATCATTGAGGAGCCAAGAATTAGGTGGTGAGTGTAGAGGCTGAGAAGAAGAACCTCTAAGAAAAATAAGGCAGTGAAAAGGCTAAGTTGGAGGAAGAGAAGATGAAGATAGAGGAGGAGCTTAAGACCTGGAAAGAAAAGGTAGAGAAAGAGGCCAAAGCATGAAGGAAAAAGAGACAGCTTTAGCTAAGGAATAGAAAAAGTGCTTACAACTAGTGACCGACTACTAAGGGGCATAAAATGAGGTCAAATCCCTTAAAAGCAAGCATAACGAGGAGGTCGCCCACTTGTAGAGCTCATATAAGGAGGTAAGACTAAAGATGATTGAGGTTGAGAAGGAGTAGAGTTCTACATATCAAAGAGCTTATGATAAGGCATACTAGGATATCAAGGACAGTAAAGAGTATAAGAGTCTAATGCAATGAGAAGTGTTAGATGGAATAAATCTAGCTCGGGTGGAGATCGTCATCCACCATCCTGATTATGACTTAAGCTGCCTGAATTTTGTCAAACAAGGTCAAGAGAATGAAACTTCTATTGATGAGGCTAATGTTAGTGAGGTTGAAATAGAAGAACAACTAGGTGAAGGTATAGATACCCCCATAATTGACTCTACCAACATATAGGAACCAAGTGATGCACATGAGATCCTTGAGGTACCTGCTCTAAATCCTTATGTAGATCCTCAACCTAATTCTACTTAAGGCTTTGATGACCAAGTTATTACCACTTATCCAGCTTGAGAGAAATGACTTTCTCTTTGTTTATTTTATTGTTATTAAAGATCTGTTTCCAAGTAGGTATGCCGACCTTAATGCCATGTAATGACCCTTCTAGAAGACCTCTTTAGTCATTACTATATTGTTAAATGTTTATATGGTTATTTGCTAGCTTCTTCTAGTGAATTTTGGTTGCACTCACGAACTTTAACTTGCTCATCAATTAGCTTAGTTCATTATTTACTTCTTTTTCCATGTTTATTATAAGACTTAAAGTAAGGTTCCTACGTTCTAGTGGCTTAGGAGCCCTTAATGGGCTCCTCGTATAATTGATTCAAAACACTTGTAGTGATAATGGATTATCTATCTAAGTGTACTTACGCCTTAAGGCTTCTAATTAGCTTGTTGCTTAACTTAGCAAGCTTAGAACCCATCACTAGTCAATAGCTTAGGGTTTCCAAATAGCTCGTCATCCATTTACTAAACTTAGAGTGGTTAAGCTTACAATAGCTCTCACCTATTTATTAGATTTAAAGCATTATTCTTGTTATCAACAAGAGATTTGAGGACACAAAATAGCTCATCATCTTGAAGAGGACTTATAGTTAGCATGCTTGCCATTCTTAAAAGAGTTTACAGCTTTCACATTTTGTCATCCTTTCTTAAGACTTAAAGATCCATGAATATCCTTTTCCCATTGTCCATCGAACGTAAGACTTAAGGATTTAGTACTTTATAGTTTGCTCATCACCCTTTAATAAGGCTTATAGACCTTTTAAGCTCTCTCTTATCAAAGAGATTAGATAAAGATCATGTCTTCGTTTTTCACAATATCTATGCTTTCATAACAAGTATTATACCAAGACAAAGTATGAAATCAAATAACATCGAAACAATAAGCAAATACTTCATTATACGATGTATTGAAAAGGAATTAGGTTGGTCCATTGGCTCCGACCTTTCATGACATAGTTATATCACAAAAATGTTAAGAAACAAGGTCAAACTTATAGTCCTACCTTTACAAAACATATTAACTAGAAATAAACAAGCAATCCAAGAAGTCTATTGAATAAGTTTACTTTCACACAAACACCAATATTCAAACATGATAAAAGCAAAATACTTAAAGAAACAAGCAAACACATCTTCCTTCCTCCTTCAAGATGTTTACCACTCAAAGTATGGTCTTAGATTGTTAACATTCCATGCCCTAAGGATTGGTTGTCCATCAAGCCTTTCTAGCTAGTAAGCATATTTGTTCTCTACCACCTCATTCACTTTAACTGGATCCTCTCAAGCAAGGGTGAGTTTCTCTTGGTATTCCCTTGCCCCTAATGTTTCAAGTTTCTTATAGATCAAATCACCAAGTTGGAATGCACTTATGCTTAACCTACTTACCATAATACTAAGTTGTTCATCGCTGATAAGCAGTAAGATCAACCTTAGCAAATGTACGCGTCTTATAAATAGTATCTAGATCAGTTTGGAGGCTAATATCATTATATTCGAGGGTGTATGCCTAGACTCTCATGCTTTCCACTTAAAGTTCAATTGGCAACATAACCTCTGACCCAAAAGCCAATTGATTTAGGGTATGAACTGTTGAGGTCCCTTGCGTATTTCTATACCTCCATAAAACATTAGGCAGTTTATCTGCCCATATGCTTCCAGCTCGATTAACCCTCTTCTTCAAACTTTGCAAAATAAACTTGTTTACCGCCTTTACCTAACCATTGCTTTAGGGGTATGTAACAGATGTATAGCATAGCATGATTTGCTAAGCTTTACAAAACTCTTTGAACTTATCATCATCAAACTATAGCCCATTGCCAGTTATTATAGTATAAGATATCTCAAACCTACTCAAAATGTTACTAACTACGAAAGCCTTTATACACCACTTTGTCATGCTCGCTACAACCTCTTTAACCCATTTAGCGAAGTAATATACTACCACATTGATGTACTACCTTTGCTTGGTCATCTTCGGCTATGTACCAAGTTTATCCAATCCCTACTGAGCGAAAGGCTAAGGACTAGTGAGAGGAATTAGGTATGAGCTCGGGGCCCTCTCAATTAGAGTGTTCCTTTGACAATGGTCATAGATTTAAGCTTGGCGAAGCGCATCCTTCCCTATAATAGGCCACCAATACCTTAATTGGAGTGTTCTAACATACAAAGCTACAACTCAGATGTGGTTACTGTACACCTTAGATTGCAAATCGGAGAGAACTTACTTTGCTTCTAATGGTTATAGGCATCTTAGATATAGCATGCTTGTGCCCCTCTTGTATAGATTTCCATTAATTATTATAAAATTAGCTGCCTTGTAAACAAGTCGCCAAGCCTCCATATCATCTTGAGGCAAAGTTCCATTCTCCAAATATTCCAAAATAGGATCCATCCAACAGTGCTCCTAATCCTTCTGCTGAACTTCCAAATATTCCACTAGTTGTCTTTCCATGTTTTTCTCTAGTAAGTATTTGATGAAGATCCTTTCTTCCTAGTTTGATAAGCCCATAGAGGTTAACTTAGATAATTTTTCCGCTACATAATTCTTAACCCTTGGGATCTTCACCAGTTGCCAAGCCTTAAAATCGGAGTTGGCTTCCTTTACCATTTGCAAGTACTTAACCATGTTTTCATCTTTAGCTATGCTACTTCTTGTAACCTGATTGACCACCAGCTGGGGATTAGAAAACATTTCCAAATGCTTCGCTCCAACCTCTTTTACCAGCTTCATCCCTACTAGTAATGCCTCATATTCTGACTCATTGTTGTTGGCGGGGAATCCAAATTTCAAAGCGTAAGAGATCTAAGCTCTCATCAGACTTATCAAAATTGAGCTTGCTCCACTCCCTTCATTAGTCAATAAGCCATCGACATACAGCTTCCACGTCGACTGCTCTATGTCTACAACAGATTTCTTAGTCCCCATAAACTTTATCGCAAAATCTGCCAAGAATTGAGCCTTATAGACCTTTCTAGCTCGGTATTGTATCTTGAGAGCATTGAGTTCCAAGGCATATTTTTCCATGCGTCTTGAAGCATCAGGCTTGTGTAAAGCTTGTTTCAACGGTTGATTAGTCAAAGCTATGACTTAGTGAGCTTCAAAATAAGGTCGAAGCTTCCTAGCGACCACAATGATGGCCAAAACAAACTTCTCTTACTTTATGTACCTCAACTACGACCCTTATAAAACATGATTCACATAATAAACTGGTTTATGCATCTGTCCTTTGACCCAAATTAGTATGGAAGAAAGAGCTCAATCACTTACGGAGAAGTATAAGTAAAGAGTCTCTCCCTCGATAAGCTTTGAAAATATCGGTGGTTTAGTTAAGAATTCTTTTAAGGCCTTAAAAGCCTTCTAACAATCTTCAATCTAATGAAACTCAAATGGATTTCTTGAAACTCGAAAGAATTCCACACATTTTTAAGCACTCTTAGAGACAAACCTATTTAGTGCTGCCACATGACCAGTTAGTCTTTGAACTTTCTTGATAGACTTTGGTGACTTTATGTTAAGCACAACTTGAATCTTCTCAGGTTAGCTTCAATTCTATACTACATCACCATAAAACCTAAAAACTTTCCTAAAGATGCACCAAACACACATTTTTGTGGATTCAATTTCATATTATACTTCTTCAATGTATCTAAGGTATCTTGGAGGTCGGTAAGGTGGTCGTCATTTGTCTTGCTCTTAACTATCATACCATCTACATAAATCTCAATATTCCTATGTATCTAAGGTTTGAACATCTTTTAACTAACCTTTGATATATGGCACACACATTCTTTAACCCGAATGGCATGACTTTGCAAAAATAAGTTCCAAAATTGGTGATGAAAGAGGTGTGTCCCTAATTGGAGGAATGCATCTTTATTTGGTTATACCCGGAGAATGCACCCATGAAGCTCAAAAAAGTACATCCTGAGGTCGAGCAGACCAGTTGATCTATCCGAGGTAGGGGAAGCAACTCTTTGGACATGCTTTATTTAGGTCAGTAAAGTTGATGCACACCCTCCACTTTCCATTCGCTTTCTTCACCAAGACATAATTTGTGAGCTATGTAGGATAAGGCTCTTCTTTGATAAAACCTGCCTTCAACTTCTAAACTTCCTCTTCTATAGCAACCTACCTCTCTAAGGTAAAATAACTCTTCTTTTGTTGTATAACCTTCATGTTAAAGTCAATATTCAGTTTATGGGTGATAATCTCTTCAGGAATTCCAAACATGTCAGAGGAGACCAAGCAAAGGTATCCTTATTAGCTTAGAGGAAACATACCACGCTTTCTTACAGGTCAGCTGGCATATTGGCTTCGACCTTTGTACATGCTCAAGATTGTCACTCAACTAAATTGTTAACGTTTCCTTTACAGGTTTTCCTCTTATTTATTGGTGTTTGCTTGTGCCTTGCTTAATGTTGTAAACTTGATCCCTCTTCAAAGCCTTTAATGGGCTAGCTATGAGTCCCCATAACATGTTCCCATCCTGGTTAGAGTGGGAAACTTTGCCTTTTGATTGGCAATTAACACCACCATCTTGAAAGTGTTGATGGAAAGTCAGCCCATTATGCCGTTATAAGGCAAAGGGCAATTCTCTATCACAAAATCAATTTCCTTCTCATTACATTCTTATCATCCTTAATCTATAAGATCAAGGTAACCATTCCCTATACTTTCATTGGCTAGTTGTTAAATCTATACAGATTCTATTTGTATGGTTGCATCCTAATATTTTCAAGCTTAGGTTGCATTTAGTTAAATACATGCTTGAAAATAATATCAGTCAAACTCCTTATGTTAACCATTACTTTCCTAACCTCAAAATCTACTATCTAGGTCATAATGACCAAGGCATCATCAAGTAGGAACTGAACTCTTTACATATCCTCCTATAAGAAAATGATCATATCATCAATCCTATGTCTCTTTCCTCTTAAATTCAATACATGATCTCCTTATACATCTGACAAACTTGTTGTAGACAAAGCATTCCCTCTTGCTAGTCCACCAAAGATCACATTGATAACACCTCAAGGAGCTCGGTTGTCCCCTTTATTATTGTCTTGCACCGCTAATTCTTGATTATTAGGTCAGGCTTACACGTTCCAAGGTTGCTGTTCAATTTTCTTCCTTTGTGTAGGTTACTCAATGCACTCCTCTATGTTGATCATAAACTTCCTCAAGTATCCCCTTTGAGTAGCATCCTCAAGTGCATTTTTTAGATGTATGCACTCATTTATATTATAACCTCGATCTCTATGGAAATTGCTATACTTCTTAGATTTCTTCCTCACATGATTATTTTTCATTCTTTCTGAATAAGCCAAGAAACCTTGATTACGCAACTCCATCAAAATATTTGACATAGGTTGGTTGAGGAGGGTATGCTTAGCAAAGGTTGGAATTAGCCTCTTCTAATCTCCCAAAGGTCGGCTAAGCTTACTGCAAACATCAAATCTCCTTCCCAACCTATCTTTCATGGATCCCTTATCCTTTTTTGACCTTCTCTCTTGCTTATCTTTCTCCAACTCTCTTTTGGCTTGTATTTAGTCTTCCTAAAGGATGAATTTCTCCAACCTCCTAGTAAAGTTATCCAAAGAGTTTGGTGGGTGCTTGGCAAGGGACTTTAAGAAGTCCGAATCCTCCCTAACCCCTCTGTAGATGGCATGAAGTGCTACACTCTTGTTACAATTTGTTATTTTGATCATCAACTAGTTGAATCAATGGACATAATCTTTGATCAACTCTCCTGATTTTTGTTTAACTGAAGTTAGGAGTAAAGAATCTTTGGTTAGAGGCTTGCTAGCAAAAATATATTAGTGAAATTCATTAGCCAATTGATCGAAAGAAGAAATGGAAGTTGCCTTCAGTGAGTTAAACCAATTACTGGTAGACTTCCTTTAAGTGGAAGGGAAGACATTGCAAGCAATTACATTAGACAAACAATATAAATCCTTTAATGTGTGAAACATATTCAAATGATCATTTGGGTGCTTTCTTCCATCATATATGTCAACTTGGGGTAATCCGATACTTAATAGAAGGGAGTATCTACAAGTTCGAAATATTGTTGTAAGTATCTACAAGAACTCACTAGATTAGTCAGAGGCCAAGAGGAAATCTTGTAGATACTCTTCAACAATACTATTTAAGAACTCACTAGATTAGTCAGAGGCCGTAGACGAGATGGTCGAGAGAAAAGAAGGGAGAGAACACCCACAAGTGAAAGTGGTTCTAATGAACTTGATCACGATGATGCGAAACAGTTGAGAAGAGCTGCCGAGCTAAGAATGAGAGAAAACTCACCAATGCCGAGAAGAGGTAATGACAAGAGTATTGACTTCAAGTTGAACCACGAAGCCTGGAGAAGAGAGCCGAGGCCAAGAAGAGGTGTGGCTAAGTAGAGCTCTAACAGAAGTGGTTAAACATAAGAGAATTGACCAGCTTGGAATGTAAGGGATGAACCCTAAGCACTTGGCCAAGGACTAGACAATGTCAAGCTGAAACTGTCGACCTTTTGTAGAAGTAAGAGTTCCTTAACTAGGTTCCTTGAGTTGAGAAGTTATTTAAGTGCTATGAGTGCGATGATCGAGCAAAGGTTAAGCTGGCTTCATTGTCTCTTATTGAATATGCGAGTCTTTGGTGGGATAAGCCAGTTGCTAAACGAGATGCTGAAGGAGAAGAGTTGATCAGAACATAGAGACTTATGAAGCGATTAATGAATCAACACTTTGTGTCGACTTATTTCAAGCAGGAGATGCTCCATGCTTTCCAACACCTAAGATAAGGTTGAAATATTATTGAAGAGTATCTACAAGAGTTTGAGACCTTGACGATGAGATGTGAGATTACTGAGCCACAGGACCGCACCATTGCCAGATTCCTAAGTGTATTCCGAGATGACATTGCTAACATAGTTGCATTGCAGCCGTTTAACTCTCTAGATGAGCTAATTAATTTGGCGTTAAGAGTAAAGGGGTAGAAGAGAAGACGGCATCAAAAGCCGAGTAGCCGACCACAACATGGCAACCCTGAGCCTGAGAGGTATGCCGAGAGAAGGTAAGAAAAGAAGATAGAGAAAGGAGAGCCCAGCTGGCCAAACCATGTTGAGAAAAAGATTGTCGAGAAAGAGAAGGCACCCGGCAACAAGGCCCAAGAAGTGAAGTGCTTCAAATGCTTAGGTTACAGACACATTGTGTCCCAATGCTTGAATAAAAGGGTCATGGTCTTGAAGGGTTAAGGGCCCAAGGCTCAAATTAAGAGCCAGAGCAACGAGAGCCAGAGCGACAAGAGCTCAAACAACTAGTTAATAGAAGAAGATGTCTATCTTGAGGACCTCGATAAACTCTTGGTTATAGGGATACGAGCTGACTTGAGGGTAGATCTAGGACAAAGGGAAAATTTGTTTCGTATGCGATACCTAGTGCACGGGAAGACCTATTCCTTAGTTATCGATGGAGGTAGTTACACTAACATCATCTCTACCGAGCTAGTGAAAAAGATGAAGTTGCCCACCTACCTATACCCCCAAACTTATGGATTAAAGTGGTTTAATGACAAAGGTGTAGTCCATGTGCATAAGCACGGTCGGATTGCATTCAGGGTAGGACAGTATGAAGACGAAATTGAATTTGATGTGGTCCCTATGAATGCCATGAATTTACTTCTTAGTCGACCTTAGGAGTATGATCGGAAGGTGATCCATGATGGCTTCCTCAACACTTACACTGTTTGGAAGGATGGGAAGAGCTATTGCTTGACCTCTATGAACGTTGAGGAAATCCAGAGACATTCAACACTCATAGTGAAGAGAAAAGGGAAGAGAAGCTTATTCAGCATCCCAGCCCGTGCTTAACACTTAACATCGAGAACAACTTCCTTTCAGACTTGCAATAATGATGGGAATCAGCCTCCAACCACATCTAAGCTAAGGCTGACCTATCCGAAGTCGACACTGACCTTCCAGAAGAAGATGTTGACCTGTTCTAACTTGAAGCCGAATAATTTAAGGTCTAGGGGAAGAAAAGGAACCACTTAGCAACAAGCCTATTGTCTGCCAAGAAGATGAGAGATCATACGGCCGCAGGCACGAGACTAAAGAACCACTCAGCATGGCCTTGAGAGACTAGTGTGGACTAATTCTAAGACTCGGCAATTATGAGTGGACCTTTTTGGTGTCTTGGTCAAACCATGTGAGACTTTAAGGACTCCTTCCTGAACCTGCACACTTAACTACTAACCTCGTCCAATTCGGATACTACTACTCCCAAGACATGCTGAGTGACGACATGCCAACTTCTGTAAAATGCATAATTTTGTATTCTTGTATATGTTTTCCCTTATTTTATTTGTAGGCCCGATTCTTTAGGATTTAAGGCCTTATACGTTATTTACAGTTTTGCCACTAGGGTTTAGGACTTACTATAACTAGCAACATTTATACAGATAGACAAAACACAAACAAATAGCTATATAGAGAGTGAAACTTTCCTCTTTCGAGCAAAGTTGTACTTAAATCTTGCATTTGCTGGATTATTGAGTGTCGTTTACCCTCTTTAATCTCTCCTATCTTCTCATCAATCTTATTCCTGGGATTGTGGTGAACCTTCTCATTTGAATCGGTTAGTGAGTCATATCTAACCTTCATTTAGAACCCTGAGCAAGATTTAGTGTTCATGAGTTGTATCGAACTATATTTCAAGCTCAAACCCTTGATTGTGTTTGTGTCTTGGTGAGTTATATTTATTCATATTCACTATCAAAACCTTTCCTGTTCTTCGCACCCATTTTCTTTGAATACCCATTCTTGTTCATATCCAGATCCACTACCGTTTCTTATTTTTTATCCTTATCAAAAGGACTCGCCTTTTTACCTTTCACATCAGCTTCTATCTTAAAAGTTCCCTTAGTGGCCAATTTCTTGATGTAATCTTCCAAGTCCTACAAACTTATGTCAGTTATCACCTATTGTGGCAAACGAACAATTATATGCTCGATTTTCCTATTTACAGGAATTTGCACTTATGGTGTAATAAGAGCTTAAAGTGGAGTTTGTTAGCAGTTTCCTTCTACTTACAGCTTTTGTCATTGCTGGGGGTTAGTCTGTCTACCATAGGAGCCTTTCCTCGAAGTTGCCATAGTGCTTCCTCCCATATAAGTAAGTTGGCTTCTTACCTAACTTACTATAAAGGGGGAGTAGAAGAAGAGGCAGCACCCCTCTCATTAAGCCTCTATTGCAACTCTTTATTGTTGACTTGAACTTCCTTGAGCTCCTTCGCGAACTTAGCACACAAGGCCTCTAACTATGCTATATGCAAACTACCATTGTCCTATTCTTGATGCTAAGATGTATAGTTATGAATTATGAGTTGATGTACCTTTAAGATGTGCTGTTGTGGTGATTGTTCATCTTAATTTGCCCGAGGGGCCTTACTGTTCCTTAGAGTTTCGTTATGTTTAGAGTTAATTATAGCCATAGTAGGTGTTTAAAAATAGATGGCACCAATTGTTGATACTCAAAATTGATATCAAGGTAAATTGGACACTTTGCTTGAAATGGATTTGCGAAACCAAAGAAATGTAAGGCTATGGAGGTGCCAAGAAAACTTCGTGTAGCCACTTTGATGCCCAACTTAGATTAAGAACTTAAAAGTAAGGAGAAAGCTTAAAGAGAGCATACGAGTATCCAAATTAACCTACTTTATGTATTTCGAACTCCTTTAGGACCACTTCCTTACATTGGGGAACATGGTTGATATCGTGGTGGCCGATGGGTGGTTATTTGGACAAAGTACCTAATTGTTTGCACTTGATGTTATAATTTAAATCCTCTAGGGCTGACCAAGTCAAAGTCCAACTAGTAAGTAGTTACTTTGAGTTGAACGAGGTCAATCCAATCTATTTTAGTTGGGTTGTTATGTCTAATGTGGCACTTAGCTCCTCAGCCTTCCGAAGCTGGTCCACACACTCGGAGAGATCTAAAGGAGGTTGAAAGAAGAGGATGTAAATGTATAATAGATCTAATACTACTCCATTTAGGTCAGTCTTAACCTTGGAAGGAAATCTCTATTAACAAATATGTTTAAGTTTTATATAACTATTGAGCGATTTTGCATGAAATATAATAAAATGTCATTTAGAAAAGTACTATAGCTATTTAAAATATAAAAGTGAATTTTATAAATGCAAGGAGTGGTGCTATTTTGCGTTAAATTATACAAAAGTTGCATAATATTTTGAAATTTGGAATGTACATTACATGCACAAAGACACTTTCAACAAATACTTTCAAAGTTACATATACAAAAGATTTAGTTCCTAAACGTGAGGTTCATATTTTACTTTTAAACTAAATAGTAAATTAAATTTTGTGGTTAACACCAATTTTGATAAACTTACAGTAAAATAATTGTATTTATTGGATTTTATTTATGGAGAAACCATGAGTTTTTTATTTTAAGAAACATAATGAAGAAAATTTTGATATAAAAGAAAAATAATAATGTTACAAACGTAGTAGTCTATTTATTTCACTGACTGTACCTAAATTGTTAGGCCTCTCATGCAAGTTAGAACTTACTCGACAATTATATATTCTTTTTCTTTTTATTTTTAATTATAATCCATAAGAATAGATTAGGAACTTTATTGATTGAATATGCAAATGCTTTCTTACATTTAGATGAATAGAAAATTCCATATCCATAATATAACTTTCAAGGTGAGAAGTAAGAAATACTGTTAAAATATTTTTTGATTCATCAATTAATTAATAATTTCTTTTTATCTTAAGTTAATGGTTTCTCTAACTCTTCAATCAATAACCCAATGTAAACCATTAATAGCTTCATGTTTCTATAATAACTTTTTTAAAATAATTTTTTTAAGCTTGTTATGAATATGAATTGATTTATGTTGAACAGATGAAATTGCATATTAGACAAAGTGAGGTAAAAATAGTAAATAAAATTGCACTAATTGAAATTCAATGTTCCATTAAAAAAAGAATTTAAATACAATAAGAAATCAAATAAAAAACAGTTAAAATTATATCTCTAAACTCATACATTTGTAGTTTTTATTATTTAAATAGGATCTGTCTCCCCATCTTATAATACACAAATTCATTTGATTATCACCTACTTAACAAAATATATATGTACCTACTAGCAAACTCCTATACCTATTTTATGAGTAATAAAAATTATATGTAAAATATTTTTTTTAGGAAATGTGAATATATATTTTTATGTAACTATCATGAATAATTTCTCTTTATTATTTTTTTATAACAAAATAATTATTTTATTAGAAAGTTATAATATGTTGCCATTTTCAAGTTTATACTTTTAGTTATCCACTTCCATGCATAACTGATGACATAATGAAGTGTTAAGGCAAGTAAGTAATATGGAAAGATGTAAGAGTGAATTATGGAGTAATTTAGTCACATCCTAGCATACAACAAGATAACTTATATCACAGGATATCCCGTGATGGGAATTAGCCTCCAACTATGTCCAAGCCGAGGTCGACCTTGTCCAAGCCGAGGTCGACCTGTTTGAAGTCAACGTCGACCCTCCAGAAGAAGATACCGACCTATACTATCCTAAGGTCGAACAGTTTATAGCTAAGGGGAAGAAAAGGAACCACTCGGCAACAAGCTTATTATCTACCGAGAAGATGAGAGATCATATAGTTGAAGGTGCGAGACCAAAGAACCACTCGGCATGGCCCCGAGAGACTAGTGTCGACTAATTCTAGGACTCAACAATTATGGGTCGACCTTTTTGGTATCTCAGTTAAGCTATGCGAGACTTCAGGGACTCCTTCCCGAACCTACACACTTAATTGCAAACTCCGTCTGATTCGGATACTACTACTCCTAAGACATGCCGAGTGATTGCATGCCAACTTCTGTAAAACGCACAGTTTTATATTCTTGTATATGTTTTCCCTTATTTTATTTATGGGCTTGACTCTTTAGGGTTTAAGGCCTTGTACGTTATTTATAGTTTTGTTACTAGGGTGTAGAACTTGCTACAAATAGAAATATTTATACAAATAGACAAAACACAGACATATAGATATACAGAGATATATATGGAGAGTGAAACTTTCCTCTTTCGAGCAAGGCTATACTTAAAGCTTGCGTTTGCTGGATTATTGAGTGTCGTTTACTCTCTTTAATCTCTCCCGTCTTCTTATCAATCTTATTCTTAGGATTGTGGTGAACCCTCTCATTTGAATGAGTTAGTGAGTCATATCTAACTTTCATTTGGAACACTGAATAACATTTAGTGTTTATGAGTTGTATCGAACTATATTTCGAGCTTAAACTCCTAATTGTATTTGTGTCTTGGTGAGTTATATCTATCCATATTCACTATCAAAACCTTTCCTGTTCTTCATACCTATTTTCTTTAGATACCCATTCTTATTCATTTCCAAATCTGCTACCGTTTCTTATTTTCAATCCTTATCACCCCATCACATAGGTAAACTTGTTGTAAATAAGCTCAATTCTAGCAAAACAACATTTTATTATATACTTGGCGCTTAAGAGTTCTGATGTAAGCTTTTGATTATAAATATTTACATCATTTACAAACTTAAAAAATTTGAACACTAAACTTCAATTAAACTTTTGGGTCTCCACTATACTTGTTTGGTGATACTTTCACTTTTAAAATAGCTGACTCTATTTAATACTCTCCAAAAGCCCATCCTTGTTGCTGGCGACGCCTTAAAAAGTTGCGCCCTTATGGATAAAAGAAAACTTATCCCCTTAGTTACTATTGAGCTGAATGAGAGTGGAAAACAAACAACAATATACCAAAGCACATAATACAGGCACTCAAGTTTTATATTCAGTTAATATTTGAGTAGCAAATAAGATAATACAAATTGTATTCCATGCTAATGTACGTACAATACATCAATACTGATATCTTAGTCAGCCTAACGACTCATCCAATTTGGTCGACTACAAATCCTAATATTTAGAGAATATATCCAAGAACTTAACTAAATATCTCAACTTAGCAAAAAACCATAAAGTGTGGTTGAAGTTTTGGTTAATGCGAAACTATATGCATGAAAACCATCTTTGTAAACTTATCCTAAAAAAACCATAAGTTTTAAGAAAATTGACTCATAGGTCCTTTTTGTGTCATGTCGTGAATGTATTAACCAATTCTCAGTTAATATAAAGTATAACAACAAGCATTGTTGATCGCCTCTTAATATAGCTACTGAGTCTTAAAATTTAAAATCCTATATTCTATCCTTAACTCAGTTCAATAGGCAAGTGTACTTATCGTTTGTTAGAATGAATGAGTATAGGGTCGTCTTTACTGGGAACGGATATAAACACTAGTATTGATTAATCTAATTTATCAAGTGATTAAGTGGTAAAACATCTAATCTATTAACTAACTTATGCTAACCCACAAACAAATTTCATAAAATACAATGACTAGAGATGATGATTAACAATTCCACACTTAATATATAGACTTGCTTTATCACATAGCATGATACTACCCTTAAGTTGTATCTTAATGATTGTTATCTATAGGCAATTACTAGCTTATAAGCATTCTTCTCCAAATTACTTACTCCTAACCCTAATTGTATCTATTATAATCTCTTCTGAATTAATAGCTAATTAGAATCACGTAAACATCATGATATTTTATCAACTTCCCTAAGGATGCAGTAACTTTCCTAATAATATCTCTACTATTAGGAGTGAATTGTTCCAATGAATTGGATCTATTCAATAGAATTATCTCTCAATATATTCCATCGAAATCCGTCTTAAGTTAGTGTTGTGTACTACATCGTACTTAGATTTATTTAGTTTAATTCACTGAAAATAACAAAAATCAGGAAATCACTAATTCACACACTTGTTGATGTAGCAAGTCCTAGATTATTACTCATACATGATGAATGATAATACATATCAACAAAATTCATAAATAATAATAAATACAACATAAGATCAGTAGAAGAATAAAATCCCTTTTTAAATCCATTGTAGAAATCTTTACAACGTACAAACAATGAATTCTCGTTATCTTTCTTGAGTAATTTCAGGAAAAAATACACTATGTAACATTTAGTAATTGTACAAAAATTGGAAAAACTCAATGAGTACAAAGATGAATGAATAGTTGTATTGTAGTCAATTCCTCAAACTAAGGTCTAGATTGTCTAACAAAATGAATATGATCTAATATGATGTTATGTGATGTGTTGTTTGAAAATTGTAGGTGTATTTATATTCTTCTCGTCAAAAGGTCTGAAATACACAATTTTAAGACACCCTTTGGTTTTTAAACCCATTAAACGTACTAATTCATGTGAAAAAGTCAAAGAGGATAATCATATCTACCACCATCAAGCTTGTAACTCAAGGCGTAATCGACTCAAGAAAAGAATAATCTTTACCCACTACGGTTGTGATGTATGATGTTATTGTCTCATTGTAAACAATTCACATCCTCACATATAGTCGAGCTAGAAGACTCCAAGGACTTACTTTGAGAATACTAGCTCAAAACCAAAGCCGAGATGAGGATTCCTATGTCAAACTGATCTCCTGTAGACCTGAGCCTTAGGTCCTTACACGTGTCAAGTCCGCCCTTGATCAACGACAATACTATTTCCAAAAGATAGCCTAAGAATAGCCGATGCGAGCTCTTGATCCGATTGCAGGCATTTGACCCCGAATTAAGCTAACTTCTTTTCAAAACTAATTGGTCCCCAGCCTAATCCAAATCAGGTCAGCCCCTAACTGCTAGCACTTTCTGTTTCACCTACTTTGTATCATGTTTCTAATATCCAGCCACTAAGCGATATGTGTCTTCTGACACAATATTCTAGAATGATTCCTTTTTTTTCTGTACGAAATATTCTTTGTCTCTTTTACCCCCTTTTAGTATGTTTCATGTAACCTAATTGAGTAGGCGAGTATATAAATCCCCATTTGTTTATACGCAGAGAATCATCAATATTAGATTATTCAAAGTGTTCTCATTACTCTTTAACTCTTATTTATTCCCTTTAGCAAGGAGTAGTGGCAAGTGACCCTTTAATTCGGACTGATGTGTTTTATCTGGGGAATTATAGGTTGAGTAAGATCGAATGGTGCATCATATCCATTCAATAGCTACCAGGGTTTTGCTAGCTTTCCTTCTATTTCTTTTTGGTTCGTTTCGTTGTGGTGCTTTTTCGTGTGTTTGACCTAGGAGATGCATCAGCTTTGCTAGTATTAAAGCAAGATTTCAAGAGGAAGCATGTGAAGTTGCAGTGAAGTTTTTGTTCGCTTTACTATTAGTGGCTACTGTGTTCCTTCCGTAGCTACTGTAGTATATTTGTGTGATAGTAAGTGTGGTTTCATTATTACTCTGTTTTTCATTACAAAAGTAGAGCAACTGTTTGTTTCTATTATGTTTCAGTGACTATTGGGTATTAAGATCATTAGTAAGTTGTTAATCTGTATAAGAAGTATTGTACTGTATCAGATTCAAGTGTTCATGGTGTTATTGGAGACCAGAGTAGTGGTGCTCAACATGGTCATGGTCATAATAATAGTAACACCCTAGAGTCCATTGACAACAAACATAATAGACTCACAAACCTTATCGAGAGTCTAATCACAGCAATGCAAGTTAACAGGCAATAACCTCAAGGTATGCTGCTACAAAATCTACCTGAACATATTCAAGAGAAGGGTTATGGCCAAGGTAGTCAAGCCCATTACCCAGTTCAACCCCCTTGTGCTAGAAGAGCTACTAGATAAAGACTGGAGTTAGAGGAGATTAAGGAAGATGATAAGGAGTTGGATGTTGAAGAGTTTGGGGAGGAAGAAGAAGATGCTGACTATTATCGAGCATAAGGATGAGGACACTAAGCTCCTCAAGGGCTAGATAATGTCAAGGCTCAAATTTCTCCCTTCGGTGGAAGTGGAGATGCCGATCAGTACTTGGAGTGGGAAGAGAAGGTCGAGAAGGTGTTTGAATATTACAAATATATAGATGCTGTCAAAGTCTGACTTGCTGCACTGAAGTTTACTAGGTATGCCGCCGTGTGGTAGAAGAACCTGAATGCGGCTAGAGCCAAAGATGGAAGATGAGGTATTAGAACTTGGTAGTGGTAGACTAGTTTTGAAGTGGGTTGAGGCTCAAGCTTTACTAATGGATGATGCCAAAGTGGTGGCAAGATTCTTGAGAAGGTTATTTTCTAGATTTTGAGCACCTCGAGCATTGATCAGTGATAAAGGAACCCACTTTTGCAATACTTAGATTGAGCGAGTCCTTAAAAGATATGGAGTACATCAGAGGTTGACCACTCCTTACCATCTATAAACTAGTGGCTAAGTGGAAGTATTTAATAGGGACTTGAAAATAATTTTGCAGAAGATGGTGGTTCACAATAGAAAGGATTGAGCTGACAAGTTAGATGATGCTTTGTGGGCGTACCAAACTGCTTACAAGACTCCCTTAGGTATTATATCTTACAGATTGGTTTATGGAAAGGCTTGCCATTTACCAATGGAGATTGAGCATAAGGCCTATTGGGTTATCAAAATGACCAATCTAAATCTTGGAGTAGCTAGTAGATGAAGAAATCTCTAGATTAATGAGTTAGATGAATGGCGTTGGATAGCTTACGAAAACAACAGAGTGTACAAGGATCGAGCCAAGCATTTGCATGATTCCTAGATAAAACACTCCCAACAGTTTAGAGAAGGTGATTTGATACTCCTATATAATTTTAGACTCAAGTTATTCCCCACGAAGCTTAAGTCTAGATGGTCAGGTCCATTTCTAGTAAAGAAAGTTTACCCTTACAGAGTAGCGGAGGTAACACATCCATAAAAAGGGATATTTAAGGTTAATAGACAATAGTTGAAGATGTACCATGGATAAGTTGATTGGAATGAAGGCAGTAAGGAGTTACAACTTCTCTAGTTCAAGAAATGAAGTTGAAAGACTCTGATAACGTTAAGCTTCAGATGCTAAAGAAGCATGTATCATTTGATTAATCAATTTTTGTTTGTTGTGTTCCCTTCGTGTTTGTTAAATTTAGATTATTGGTTATCATCATTGTTGTTTGTTTGTTTTGGTTATAATTGTAGAAGTTTTAGGCAAAAAGAAAAGAAAGATCAAGTAAAGTTATGGTGATGCGTTTCCAAGGTCGGACACACAGAGAAGCCTTACAACGAAACGAACTGAAAAGAAATAGAAGGAAAGTTAACAAAACCCATCTAGCTACCGAATGGATATGATGCACCATTCAATCTTACTCAGCCTACAATTGGTTGGATATGACACATCGGTTTGAACTAAAGAGTTACTTACCACTACTCCTTACTAAAGGAGATAGATAAGAGTTGAAGAGTAATGATAACATTAAGGTTACTCAAAGGATACTTGAATAATATGATATTGATGATTCTCTGCGTACAAACAAATGGGGATTTATATATCTGTCCACTAAGGTTACTTTACATGTATGAAAAGATAAAAGGAGTATTCTACAATTAGGTTACATGAAACATACTAAAAAGGGGTAAAAGATACAAAGAATATTCAGTACGAAGAAGGAAGGAATCATTTTGGAATGTTTTATCAGAAGACACGTGTTGCTCGGTGGCTGGATATTATAAATATGATACAGAGTAGGCAAAATAGAAAGTGTTGGCAGTCAAGGGCCGACCTAATTTAAACCAGGTTAGGGACCAATTAGTTTTAAAAAGAAGTCAGCTTGATTCGAGGTCGGATGCCTGCGGTTGGATTGGGAGCTCACCTTAGCTATTCTTAGGCTACTTCTGGAATAAAGTATTGCTGCTAATCAAGGGTAGATCTGATATAAGTAAGGACCTGAAGCTCAAGTCAACAGGAGATTAGTTCGGTACTAGTATTCTCCGAGTGAGTCCCTGGAGTCCTCTGGCTCGACTATATATGATTGGTTTAAGGGTTTGATTCTTATCATCTGCTTGAGGGTTAGAGAGATTTGTCCTCAAATCTGGGGTGATCTCTATCCTTTCTTCTAAGGCGCTCATAAGGTCTTCTTTTGTTGGTTGGCAAGGAATCAAGTTGGACACATTAAAGGTGGAGGAGATACCATTGTCATCAGGCAACCCAATCTGGTAGGTGTTGTAGTTGATCTTCTTTAGGATCTTAAATAGGCCATCAACTCGAGGAGATAGTTTGCTCTGTCTTAAGTGCGGGAATTGCTCTCGGTTGAGGTAAATTCATACTAAGTCTCTCGGTTGGAAAGAAATAGTTCGGTAGCCTTAGCTACCAATCTTTTGTTGTCTCTTATTGAATTTGGCGATCTTCTTGGTTACGGACTCGTATAACACTTGCAATTCATGGGTCATTCAACTCCGAATCGACTCTCTTTAGTAGTTACTAGGGTGCTGATCATTTTTAGGGGAATTTTCGGATGAAGGCCATAGACGAGCTTGAATGGGGTCCTCTTAGTAGTGTTATAAATAGTCTGATTGTATGAGAATTCTACAACTGGTAGGCACAGATCTCAGTCCCTCAAGTTCTTTCCCATAACAGCTCTAAGTAGATTGCCTAGCATCCTATTCACTACTTCAGTCTGGCTATCAATCTGAGGGTAGCTACTAGAGCTAAATACAAGTTTAGTTCTAAGTCTTCTCCAAAGAGTCTTTCAAAAATAGCTCAAAAATTTTATGTCTCGATCTAAGACAATAGTCTTCGGTACTCCATGTAGTCGGATAACCTCCTGTAAAAACAAATCAGTAATATATAAAACATTGTTAGTCCAATGGCACGGAATGAAGTGTGCCATCTTGCTAAAACGATCTACTACAATAAAGATAGAATCTTTCCCTCTAGATGTCCAGGGTAACCCTAAGACAAATCCATACTGAGGTCGACTTAACGTAAGGTTGGCATCAGTAGAGGCATATACTCTCCATAGGGTTCTCTCTTCTCCTTAGCACACTTACATGCTTACACACTTCACAACTACCAACTACCTTATGGACATCTTTGGCCAAACTTGGCCAGTAAAAGTTTTCCTTCAATAGATTGGTTGCTTTGACCTCTTGAAAGTGGCCTGAAAGTCTACCGTTGTTAGTTTCCCTGACCAATAGCTCATGTGTAGAGCAGTTTGGAATACATAGCTTATGGTCCTTGAACAGATAGCCATCCTTG
The DNA here is from genome assembly GCA_024138015.1 of Lumnitzera littorea. NCBI lineage: Eukaryota > Viridiplantae > Streptophyta > Magnoliopsida > Myrtales > Combretaceae > Lumnitzera > Lumnitzera littorea. Next base: position 101,760,571 of record JAMXBB010000004.1, on the reverse strand, counting down.
AAATAATATCCTCCAACAACCATTCCTTCTCAACACTATTCAACGACAGGACCAAAGTAAGGATCAATAGCATACTACTCAATAATGAGTGAGAATCCTAATAATTTTGTTTGCAAAGTGGTCAATAGAGTTTGCTGTCGTGATAGAGCATTCGCAACCACATTTACACTCCCCTTCTTGTGTCGAATTATGTATGAGAACCCTTCCATATACTCTAACCACTTGGCTTGTCTCTTTGAAAGCTTGTTCTGGCTCCCAAGATGCTTTAATGATTTATAGTCAGTGTAAATAACAAACTCTCATAGTAGTAAATAGTAATGCCAAATAGTAAAGGCTCGGAAGAGGGAGTATAACTCCTCGTACATAGAATAGTTTAGGGCAGGACTACTAAGTTTTTCACTATGGTAGGCGACAGGCCGTTGCTCCTACATTAGGATAGCACCAATTCCAACTCTCAATGCATCACATTCTAATTTGAAGGGCTCATTGAAATTTGGTAGTGATAAGACAGGTACCGAGGTGAGTTTTCCCTTGATCTCTCTAGAACTCTGTCCAACTCGGTTGTTTCACCTAAATCCTTCACTCTTCTTTATTAACTCGGTCAATGGGGCGGCTATTATACTAAAGTCCTTAATAAATCTCTTATAGAAAGAAGCTAAGCCATGAAAACCTCGAACCTCAGTGACATTCTTCGGCGTTGGCCATTCTAGAATAGCTCAGATCTTTTCCTCATTTGCTCAGATCCCTTCCCCTAACACTATAAACCCTAGGAAAACCACCTCTTCTTAGTATAATGTACACTTCTTCATATTCCCATACTTCTTCATATTCCCATACAACTTCTTATTTCGCAAAACATCAAATATGTTACGTAGACGTTGAACATCATTGTTCAAGTCTGTACTATATACCAGTATGTTATCAAAATACACAACTACACATCTTCCGATTAAAGGGCACATCACATGGTTCATTAACCTCATAAATGTGCTTGGCGCATTAGTAAGTCCGAACAATATAACCAACCATTTGTAGAGTTCGTGCCTAGTTTTGAAGGTAGTCTTCCACTCACCTCATAGTCTCATACAAATTTGATGGTAACTTCTTTGCAGATCAATCTTTGAAAATATCTTGGTGCCTTAAAGCTCATCTAGCATATCATCGAGCCTCAATATCGGATATCTATACTTGATAATAATTCGGTTGATTGCTTAGTTATCGATGCACATACACCATGAACCATCTTTCTTTAGAATAAGCAGTGCTGGTACCATGCAAGAGCTCATGCTCTCCCTCACATATCCTTGTTCTATGAGCATATCTTCATTCTATGAGCTCATCCACTTGTTTCTGCAGCTCGGCATCTTATTTAGGGTTCATCCTGTATGTAGGTTGGTTCAATAGGGTAGCGCTTGGCTACAAATTAATACAATGCTTTGTGCCTTTGACTAAAGGTAGTCCTCTAGGCAGTTCTTCGAGAAACAGGTGGAAAAACTCATTTAGCAAGCTTCAGATCTCTTCAGGTACATTCTCTAATTCCCTCATCTCCAACAATTTCCTAACCAACAGGAACATGGGTTCATCAACCTTCTTATCAAATCAGAGCTCTCTTTGGCTCATCACCAAGGTCTTCTTCTTATTAGCTTGGGTGAGCTAGTTATGAGTTTCATTTACTTGGGATAGGGTTATGGGTTGTAACACAATGTTCCTTCCATCCTTAACAAAGGCATAAGTGTTCTTATACCTATTGTGAGTAACACGTTGATCAAATAACTAAGGTCATCTAAGTAGTAGATGTGAAGGTCCTATGAGGACGACATCGCAAACTACCTCATCCCTGTAAACATTCCCAATACTGAATGGTATGGCCACTTGTTTAGTTACATGCAAAGCACCATTATCATGAAGCCAATGCAGCTTATAAGGTTAGGGATGTTTTGAGGACAGCGGACCTAACCTTTGTATGAAGGATTGTGAATGACATTGGTACAACTTCCCCTATCCATAATGATCGTGCATAATTGGCCTTTGACGGTACACTTGGTATGGAACAGATTCTCCCTCTAATCTTCCTTAGAGTTTGGCAAGGAACTTAATACTCGTCTCAGGACTAAGGTCATTACTTCTCCCTAGTTGGCATAGACACAGGTCTCTTCCTCCTCTTCATCTTTGGGTTTTCCAACATCTTCTTCTTTCTTGGGCTTGCTTTCATCGGTGCTTTCCACTACATCTCCTCAAAGCATCATGACACATCAGTTCAGACACTCAGCAGCCATATGTCCAAAGCCTAAACATTTAAAGTATTTTACCTCACTAGTCTTCCGTCTGGAGGTTTGTCCTTTCTCATATGTCTTTGGGGTTGGCTTAACCTTGGCTCGGCCTACTTGACCCTGTTAGCTTGCTCGGCTTTTATTAGATCAATCATTCCTATCCTCGGTTCAGTATAGCCTCCTTAACTCAGCTTGAACAAGTCAACGTGATATAAGGGCTTGGGAAAATGTTGGCCCAAGTCGGCTGGGAACATTTCTCTTCTGTTTTTCGAACCTCCGCATTATCTTGGTCGCCTTTTCCAAGGTATAAAACCTTTGCACTTCTATAATGTTGTGAATCTCATACTTAAGCCTAGAAATGAGAACCTTGATACTATGCAGGCCTTTAGTTCTTACACGCCGGCATGAATCATTAATATCTGAACTCTCTTACATAGTCATCAATAGATCGGCTTCCTTAGTGAAGCTCCTATAACTTTGCAAACGTATCTTGCAAGTAAGTTTCGGATACAAACCTTCCTCTTAATAAACTTTTCGTCTCATCCTAAGTTCTAACACCTCGTCTTCCATCTTTAGCTCTAACTACATTGAGGTTCTTCTACCACATGACGGCATACCTACTAAACTCTAGCATAACAAGTCGGACTTTGATAGCATCTGTATATCCATAACATTCAAACACCTTCTTAACCTTCTCTTCTTACTCTAAGTACAAATTAGCATCTCCACTTCCACCGAAGGGCAGAATTTGAACCTTGACATTATTTAACCCTCGAGGAGCTCGACATCTTCATTCCTATGCTCAGTAATAGTCAACATCTTTTTCTTCCTCCCCAAACTCTTCAACATCCAACTCCTCATCATCTTCCTCAATCTCCTCTAACTTTAGTCTTCGTCTATCAGCTCTTCCAGCTCGAGGGGGTTGAATTAGGCTATGGGCCCAACCACCTTGGCCATAACCTCTCTCTTGAATATTTTAGGTAGATTTTGCAGTAGCATACCTTGTGGTTATTGCTTATTAACTTGCATTACTGTGACTAAACTCTTAACAAGGTTTATGAGTCTATTAAGTTTTTTGTCAACGAATCATGGGGTGTTACTATCATTATGACCATGACCATGTTGAGCATCACTACTTTAGTCTCCAATAACACCCTAAACACTTGAATCTGACATAATATAATACTTCTTGTATAGATTAATAACTTACTAATAATCTTAATACCCAATAGTCACTCAAACAGAATAAAAACAAATACTTGCTTTGTTTTCGTAATAAAAAATAGAGTAAGAACAAAGTAACAATGAAATCACACTTACTATCACACAAACACACTACAGTAGCTACGAAAGGAACACAATAGCCATTAATAGTAATGCAAATTGAAACTTTATTGCAACTTTACACACTCCCTCTTAGAACATTGATTTGATACTAGCAAAGTTGATGCATCTTCAGGGTTAGACACATGAAGAAGCACTACAACGAAACAAACCGAAAAGAAACAGAAGGAAAGCTAGCAAAACCCGGGTAGCTACTGAATGGATATGACACATCACTCGATCTTACTCAGCCTATAATTCCCTGAATATGACACACTGGTTCGGATTGAAGGGTCACTCACCACTACTTCTTACTAAAGGGAATAGATAAAAGTTAAAGAGTAATGATAACACTAAGGTTGCTCAAAGGATACTTGAATAATCTAATATTGATGATTCTTTGCATATAAACAAATGGGGGTTTATATATCCGTTCATTAGGGTTACTTTATATATATGAAAAGGCAAAAGGGGTATTCTATAATTAAGTTACATGAAACATACTAAAAAGGGGTAAAAGAGACAAAGAATATTCAGTACGGAAAAAGAAAGAATCATTCTGGAATGTTGTGTGAAAAGACACGTATCGCTTAGTGGCTGGATATTAGAAATATGATACAAATTAGGCAAAATAGAAAGTGCTAGCAATTAGGGGCCGACCTAATTTAGACCAAGTTAGGGTGGTCCAATTAGTTTTGAAAAGAAATTAGCTTAATTTGGGGTCAGATGCCGGTGGTCGGATCGAGAGCTCGCCTAGACTATTCTTAGGTTATCTTTTGGAATATAATATTGCTGCTGATTAAGGGCGAATCTGACATAAGTAAGGACCTAAAGCTCAGGTAGACAGGAGATTAGTTTGGCATATGAATCCTCGTTTCAGCTTTGGTTTCGAGCTAGTATTCTCTGAATGAGTCCCTGGAGTCCTCTAGCTTGGCCATATGTAATCAATCCAGGGGGTTGATTCCTATTAACAACTATATGAATAGCAAATAAACTCTCTTTTAGAAATTTGTCATTGATATCTTCCTCCTGTAGTGTCTTCAAATATGGGTTGTCCAACCTAGATAAATGATCGATAACCAAATTTTCAACTATTTTCTTGTCCCTTATCTCCAAATCAAACTCTTGTAGTAGTAACACCCATTGGATCAACCTTGGTTTCACATTGGTCTTGAATAAAAGATACCTTACAGCCAAATGATCTGTATAGACAATTACCTTTGGAAGAGTAAGATATGATTAGAACTTGTTAAATGCAAAGACTATTGCTAACAATTCCTTCTCAATTATGATGTAGTTCTCTTAGGCTTGATTGAGTGTCTTGTTAGCATAATATATAGGTTGGAAGTATCTATCTATCCTCTACCCCAATATTGCTCCTATTGTAGAATCACTTGCATCACACATCAACTCAAATGGTAAAGTCCAATCTGGTACCACATTATAAGAGCATTGGTCAACTTTTCTTTTAATACATTAAAAGCCTCCAAATAACTAGCATTGAAGTCAAACAGTGCATCCTTCTCTAGAAGTTTGGTTAAAGGTCTAGCTATTGTGGAGAAATCCTTGATGAACCTCCTATAAAACCTGGCATATCCTAAGAAGCTGCACATAGCCTTAACCAATGATGGTGGCGGTAGTTTCAAGATCACTTCAACCTTAGCCATGTTAACTTTAATCCCCTTGTTTGACATCTTGTGCCCCAACACAATGCCTTGTTGCACCATAAAATGATACTTCTCCCAATTAAGAACTAAACTTGTCTCTTCACATCACTTAAGTACCTTCTTTAAATCAGCAAGACATCCATCGAATGTGTTCCTAAGTACAGAAAAGTCATCCATGAAGAATTCCATCACATCCTCTACCAATTTACCAAAGATAACCAACATGCAACGCTGGAAAATGGGCGAAGCGTTATAAAGCCCAAACAACATCTTACGGTATGCAAAAGTACCATAAGGATAAGTAAAAGTGGTTTTCTCTTGATCCTTAGGTGCAATCGGAATTTAGAAATACTCGGACATCCCATCTTGAAGGCAGTAGTACTTATGACCTGCTAACCTTTCCAACATCTGATTAATAAAAGGCAATGGAAAGCGATCTTTCCTTGTGGCATCATTGAGTCTTCTGTAATCAATGCATACTCTCTAACTAGTGACTGTGTGCATTGGGATCCATTCATTCTTCTCGTTTAGAACTATAGTCATACCACCATTTTTGGGAACTACTTGGACTAAACTTACCCATAAGCTATCTAAAATTAGGTAAGTAAGTCCAGCATTTAGTAGTTTCGCCACTTCTTTCTTCACTACCTCCTTCATGTTCAAGTTAAGTCTCCTTTGTAGTTGCACTACTGACTTTTAATCTTCCTCTATCAATATCTTGTGAGTGCAAAAGGATGGGCTAATCTCCTTAATATCCAATATCTTCCATGCTATTGCCCCTTTATGCTCCTTCAAAATTGATAGAAGTTTCTCTTTCTAAGATAAATTAAGTTATGACGAAATGATGACCGGGAGTCTTTAATTATGAGTCAAAAATGCATACTCTAAGTAAGAAGGTAATTGTTTCAACTCTAACTTAGGTGGTTCTTCTACTAAAGGCTTTAAGCAAACGATGTTGCTCTTATTGATCTCCTCTATCCCCATATCTTTCTTCTATGTAACATGGGTTTCCAAATGGGCAACCACCTCATGTATCTCTCCTATTTCATCTAAATGTTCCATTTTTACCAAACATAACTCCAAGGGGTCCTTATTTAGAAAATCCTGTACAAAATCAGAAAAAGTGAAATCAAAAGAGTTAATAGCAAAACACTCATCATCAGTTGTCATGGATTATCTAAAAACATTTGGCGTCCTGATCACCATCTCATCTCCTCCAACTTTAAGGATAAATCTACTATCCTTAACATCAATTACTGCTCTTACTGTAGCAAAAAATGATCTACCCAGTATGATTGGAACGTCTACATCCTCGTCCATATCAAGGTTTACAAAATCTACTAAGAAGATGAAATCTTAAACTTTCATTAAGAAACCTGGCTCGTTGAAAACATGAGTGCATGAACTGATAAGTGTATCGAGTTGTAGAAGTAGTACAAATGGTGAGTTAAGGTCGTATTTTACGGTGAGTTAGGTGCTAAGTATTAAATTATTTGAGTTTTTTCCTAAGCTAAGTTTTCAATAATTGAATTAAAAGTGAGTGAAAACTGAATAATAAGATGAATACTAAACCAAATGTTATAACTGCATTATGAGGGTCTTAAGTCTAGGGTCTAGGAGATAAAAAAGATCAAACTGGGATTCGTAAATCTATTCTCATTTAAATCGATGTAATATCTTAAATCGATATTCGAAAATGATTGCAAGGGAGTTAATTAAACTTACTAGAACTCACCTACCTCCTAGAGTAACGGAATTCTAATTATAGCATAAATTCACTCATTAAAGTAATTTATTTATAATTATCTGGTAAATAATAATCTACTTACACCGAATTTATTATTCTAGTTAGACATATGGTTTAAGCATGTTTCTATGACCCAAATCATTCTTCCAATCGCATTAAATGCGTGAGTTTATGAATTTAATTAAAACCAACACATCCCTATGATGAGCTTTTTCAAAAAAATTAAGCTATATTCAACATGAGTTATTGAAACGCTCACGATATTCTACTATTCTATCTAGCTAAAAAATAATGGTCACGTGGTAAATAACTAGACGATGAACATAATAAAAAAATACTCAGACACTTAAAATCAACATCAAAATAATACATAGACATTTCAATTCATCAAATCCATCAATACAAAACCTAATTAAATTAAGTATTAAATTATATCGCAAAAACCAAATAAATTAAGATATATTTAAATTGAAATAATAAGGAAAAGAAAACACCTTGATCGGTATATTCAATTCTAAAACCCGATACAATAATCAGTATATCCTGATTCATTTGGAATCAGTATATCCTGATGGTTTTATAGCAAACTAGAACAAAATGATTTAGAGTTATGAAATTAAACACAACATAATCAAATTAATAAAACACAAAATAAAATTTTTAGTCTTTACTAAACTAAAATAAAACAAAAAATCAAATTCCCTAAGCTGTTGGTGTTTTTCTTCTCGTCCTCTGTCTTCTTCTTTTTTTTTTTTATGTTTTCGGCTACTGTCTCTTCTTTTTTTTTTTTTTTCTTTTCGTGTATTGCCCTCTCTTTGTCTTTCGCTCCTCTCTTTTATTTTTCTCGGCTGCTCTCCTCTTCTATCTCCCTGTTCTCTTTTTTATTTCTTTACCACGTGTGGACTCATATTGTTGGAGTTGGGCTGTCACTTTCCCGATTAGAGCATACTTAACACAATACCCCTTTTAAATCTGATGTTCTCCCTTCAGCAACTGATCTACCTTCTTCTTAAATTAGTTTTAGGCGCCCACAATTACACACTTAAAAACTGATTGGTAAATGGAATAAATATGGGCCTACTTCTACTAATTTTGTCCACGTTGCAGCCCATGTGTACTGTTGTCAAACCAGAAATCTGATATCAATGTAAACTAATGCACATAATGCTGCTTTCTTTCAGGTTTATCAATTCTGTTGTCATCTGGAGCTCTCGGCCTGGTCAAATGGTGTTGCTCGGTTGATTCTCGAAGCGTCTTCGCTGTTGCAATTTTCTGCAGCATGTGTCTAAAGAGCTGCCGTTCGTGTTACTCGCAAGTGGTCCACCGAACTTGTTGCTGCAGATCGGTGAAGCTTTGCTGCTGCTCTCGGTTTGTTTGGTTGCTGCGTTTGGACTGCAACTGCAGCCCAGTTTAGTGTGCTGCTTGTTGCGTGATCGGACAAGGGGCTCTCGGATTGGTTGCTTGGCATTGGAGTTGTTCTGCTATGAATTATTGGAGCGCAAGGTGTCGTGTGCTGCATGTTGTCCAAACTGCTGTGAAGTGGGGTACTCGGTTGTTGCTCTTTTCCCAACAATTGAAGTCCAGTATCATGTAGAACTTGCTGCGTTGTTTCCCTTTTTTGACTTTTACAGGTCCTGCTTGGTAAACATCTGTAGCTCAGTATGAGTGCGTGAATAAGCTGTTAAAGCAAGGGAAGCTCGTGTCTCACCTTGGTTGCTGTGGCGAAGAAGGAATTTAAGCTGCTGCAATTGAAGTTGAAGTGCTTCTCGGCCTCACTTGGTTGTGGCTGCTTGTGTGGATAGCTTGGTGCTTGGTTCTCGGTTGCAGCTGCTTGTATCAGACTCTGCTCGGTGGCTTCAAGTGAACTCTCGGCCTGTTGCTGGTTGTGTGGTTGTCGCGAACTGCTGCTGATGTTGAAGTGCTGTAGTTGCTGAAGTCTCACCGGCACGCGCATAGATGGCTTGACATAGGGGCTGTTCGGTAAAGGACTGTTGAGAAGCTCTCGGCCAGCTGCTGCACTTGGAACTCACGGCTATTGCTGTTGGTTAGATGCCATGGAGTTGCTGCTATGAAGCTTGTTAGCAGCTCGCTTCTATCAAACAAAGCAAGAAATGAATAATAAGTTGATGCGATCATCCACATTTAGATAAGACAAGTCTTTACAAAGAATTGCAATAAATAAATAAATAAAATGATCTGCTGCTTGCTTGGAGAATTTGTTGGTCAGTTGCAGCTTGGTTGAATTAGTTACTTTCCAAGGATGACAGGCCTGTTGTTATGTCCTTGAAGATTGGAGTATAGAACTCCCAAACTAACAGCTGCCATTCGGTTTTGATGTTACTGGGGCTGATTTGTTTTGGAATGCAGCTGCTAATTGGTGTGTTGGAGTTTGGATTGCTTGAATATCGGCCTTTGCTCTGCGGTAATGAATTGCAACTGTCTTTCGCTTTGGTACAAGGCAAGGAATTTCTGCAGAATTTCTCTGTTTCGGTATGCTATCATGTGCTGTCAGTTTTGGGAGCTGCTGAAGTGTTCTGTTTTGGAGTGTTCGGCCTAAAAATTCTGGTCTGAAATGAGTTGTTGCAGTTGTTGTTGACGTTTGTGCACTTTTGAAGTCACAGTCAGCTGCTTCTTTGGTTGATTCTCACTGCAGCTGCTGAGCTTAGATGAGAAGCTTCTTGGACTGTTGAAGAACTGAAGGCGTGCTTTGTAATCAAATAGGATGACACTTGTTAGCAGCTGCTCATGCTAGATGCTGTTCTGCTACTAGTTGGTTTTGGTTCGGCTGTTGCTTGGTGGAATGATCAAATGCTGCTCGAAACACTATGAAATCACGGCCTGTCGCTGATTGAAGCGAATGCAGCTGCTGATTGAATGGAGTTCATGACCTTAGTTCTTGGATTGTTGTCATTGTTTGCTGTGGTAAGCTGCTGCAGTTGAATTGAAGTTGTCACATAAGAGGAGCTGCTCGATCTTGGATTGAGGAGAAGAAAAGCTGCTTGGCTTGGTGCTCTCGGTTCTTGACTGCAGCTCTAGTTTAAATTCCAGCAAGTCTCTACTGTTGTTATCCTTTGTTTCGGGCTGAACTTGATACAAATTGGGAGCTCTGGACCAAGTCTATCAATCCTAAGTTCAAGGAGCTGCTGATGACTTGTTGGTTGCATGAAATGCCCTGCTGCTTGCTTCCCAACAAAAAGATCTGACATGGGCTTGAAGTTCTGGGGCTACCGTTAATTTATTTTCATCTCAAGCAAAGGTTATGAGCTGCTGTTGTTTGTTCAAGTAGAGAACCTCAAGTAAGGCCACATGTGTATATCTTTTCATCTACAAGATGGGATCCAAACCGCTCAATATTATATCTTGTTTCATTTCTGCTTTGTTTAGTGCTCAGATTGGACTTTAATGTGCTGCTGCGCGTGTTAGTTGGAGTACAAGAACTCGAGTTTGCTGTGAAAATTTGCTACAAAAATAGCAACATGGAGAGAACCAATGAGCTCAAATTAATGAAAACCAAGCATAAGCAATTGATTTAAGTGTGTGCCCTTGAGAACATGGCTAAATAGCTAACTGAATGACTCTTTCTTTTATGAATTGCATAAACTCACATATAAAAAAATATATACAATTATGATATGAATTAATGAGTTTATAATAACTATTTGAGTCATATTTTGATACTTTTTCTCAATATTTATACAACTGATTAAGAAAATTGCATTTTTCATTATTTCTAAGCATAGCTCACAATAAAAACATCATGAAATGCATAAATGTATAATTTTACACATTTATCAAAACCTCATAGACCTATCAGCTAGTTGTAGACTAATCCTTATAGCCTTAGGTTTACCTAAATTCCATTGTTTGAATAAGCTATATGGTATGAGATTTATGCTTGCCTTAAGGTTCGCCAAAGCCCTTTCAACAAGTAGATTACCAATCAAGCATGATATGGTAAAACTATCTAGATCCTTGAGCTTAGTAGGTAGTTTGTTCAAAATCACAGCAAAACACTCTCCTCTAAGGGTGATCATAGATAACTCTTCTAACTTTCTCTTCTTTGATAACAATTCCTTTAAGAAATTTTGGTAGACTTTGGCATTTGACCTAATGCCTCCACTAAAGGTAAATTGATGTGCAATTGCTTAAATAATTCCAAAAACTTAAGGTACTATTCATCATCTCTTGCCTTTCTCAATCTTATTGGATATGGTAGTGGTGGCTTGTATTCCTTAACTGGGACAGGAAGCTCTTTTCCTATTGGTTGATCATTTTGCTCGGTTTGTTTTTCCATTTCAACACCCTCACTCTTCTTCTTCTCTTTAGCTCTCTCAAGAGTTTGCAACTCTTTTTGACTCCTCAAAGTTACAACCTTAACTTGTTCTTTTGAGTTTGCTTCAATATTACCAGGTAATTATCCTAAAGCCCTTTCAGAAAGAGTTTTTGCAATCTATCCAACTTGGTTTTCCAAGTTATGAATGGATGGCCCTTGATTTCTCAAAGTAGTTTTAGTAGCTTGGTGATATGTTTCAGAAGACTTGATAAAGTGAATTAACATTTCTTCCATGATCTTAGTTTAACTTGAGGGGGAGGAACTTATCTTTGAAATCCAGGAGTTTGCATGTTCGAACTTTACCCATTATTACTACTCCATCTAAAATTTGTATGGTTCCTCTAACCTAGATTATAATTATTGCTAAATGGATCGTTGCGAGACCGGATAGGATTTCTCATGTAGTCAACCTGCTCCACTTAATTTGATTCAAATGAACTTGTGAAGTCAAAATTTGCTACTACCAAAGCCTTGTTTTGATCCATAGTTAGGATATTAAGCTTCCTTGCTAATTCTTCTAAGTTCTACCTTATTGGTTAAGGAAGAAGTAACATCCAACTTATACTTTCCTACTGGCCTTTTCTCTTTAGCTCTTACAGATGACCACTAGTAGTGGTTATTAGCCATATCTTCAAACAGTTGGATGCATTACTCTAGTAACTTGTGATTTAAGCTCCCATTAGCAGTTGCATCAATTAGCTTCTTGGTTGTGTAATTTAAACCATTGTAAAAGGTCTGAACCTGGTGCCATTCTGGAAGCCCATGAGGGGGGCATTTTTTGAGTAGATACTTCCATCTCTCCCACGCCTCATATAACATCTCCATATCCAATTATTCAAATGAGGAGATATTCGCTTTCAGCTTAGTTGTTCTTAATGGTGGGAAATATTTCCTCATAAGCAGCTCTTTCATTTCTTGCCAAGTACTGATGGAGTTCCTTAGAATAGAGTTCAATCATTGCTTAGCATTATTCCTCAACAAGAATGGAAATAACCTTAAGCGGATAGCATCCTTCAATACACCACTTATCTTGAATGTATCGCATATTTCCAAAAATTACTGCAATTGATTGTTAGGGTCTTACTCATTGAACCCATCAAACTGGACACATTGTTGAATCATTTGAATAACGCTTGGCTTTATCTTAAAAGTGTTTGCTTGAACACGAGGCCGAGCGATGCTAATACTATCCCCATCCAGGTTGGGCTTACAATAATCTAGCATTGTCATGGGAGCTATAAGCAAATTAACTCCTAGCTCATTCCTTAGGTGCACTTCATTTCCATTCCTATCAAGAGGTAGATTCACATTCAACAAGTGAACTCTTTGAATATTCTCTTCAAGATTTAAAAACTGGTTCTATACTGGCGGATTAACATTCTCGTTTTGTTATTCATTTTGGATGAGTCTGATATCTCTTTTTTTTTTATTCTCAACGGTTTACGTACTCTCAGTTCCTTACTGTAGACATCTCATTTTCGTTAATTTTTTATTAATTGAGCCAGGTTAATAAATAAACAAAAAAGTAGAAAAATAAAATAAAATAAAAATAAAAAACGAAAATTAAAAAAGAAAAAAAAAGGAAAAAGGAAAGAACAAAAAAGAAAAAAAAAAAGAGAGAGATTCATATTAAGTTGTGTTGTATCGAGTTAAGTCGAATTATATTGAGTCAAGTTGAGTCATAAGTTGAGTCGTATTGTATTGAATTGGATTAAGTTGGATTGTTGAATTAGGTGACGATATGGGCTTAATTAATTTTGGGCAAAACCAACATAGAATAAAATTCATCTAATTTAAGGACTTAAATTAGATTAGGGAATTATTGGGCTAAAATGTAGTGGATCGGATCGAGCCGGACCTTGGAAGAATAAAAAAAAGCCCAAAATAAATTAGGGTTTCTAGAAATTAGGGTAAATCTTCAGAGAATCGTAATCGTATATTCGATACGAAAGATTCAATTTTAAGCTTATAAATAGCACATTAACGAGGGATTTGGAAAACAAATTTTTTAATCACACTCCTACCTAAAACACCATACAACCACCATCATGCCACCACACAACCACCACGTAACACTATACAATACCACCCTAACACCACTGTACAATTACTATAATTAGCGCCCAGCCTGTCACCTAGTGTCGCCCAGCCAATTACCTAATAGCGCCAAGCCAGTCGCCCAATCTACCACGTAGCATCGCCCAATCCACCACCCAGCATCGCCCAGCCAGTTGCCCAGTTCATTGCCTGGTGTCACCCAGTAGCACCCAGTCCACTACCTAACAATGCTCGGCGTCACCCAGCCTATCGTCCAATAATGTCCAGTCTACCGCTCAGCGTCGCCCAGCAATACCCAACCTGTCATCCAACAGCATCTAGTCTACCGCTCAGCGTCGCCCAATAGCACCTAGCCTGTTGCCCAACAGCACCCAGTCCACCGCCTAGCGTCACCCAGTCCACTGCCCAGCCTATCACCCAGTCCACCGCCCAACGTTACTCAGCAGCGCCTAGTCTAGTGCCTAGCGTCGCCCAACAGCACCCAGCATCGCCCAGTCTACTACCCAATGTTGCCCAATCTATCACCCAGCGTTGCCTAGCAGCGCCTAGTTTACCTCCCAACGTTGCCTAGTCCATCACCTAGTCTCTTACTCAACCAATCGCTTAGTCTATCACCCTGCATCACCTAGCTTATTGCCCAACAGCACCCAATATACCACTTAACACCAATACGATCCGACATTAGGTAAATTTTCATTAATTTTTATTATTATTTATTTATTTCATTAATTTTTATTAATTTACATTATTAGTTATGTTTTTTTTCCTTTATTAACTATTTTTGTGTTTAAGTGTAGTTTTTTTTATTGTTTATTCTTATTGCAAATTTTTAATTTTCTAATAAAATTTAGTTGAATTAAGTTTTTTTATAAATCATGTTTTTTTTAAATAAAAAATATTTTTAACATATAGTGGTTTTAGAATAAAAAAATCTAATTTAAATTGAGTTTCTTTTAAAAAAGATTCTGTTAGCTAGGGTTTTTTTATTTAATTCAAGAAACTTAGATTTTTTTAGGTTTTTTCCTTAAAATAATAAATTGATAAAAATGTAAACCTAACTCGATTTTCAATATAAAAATGATCCACTCACTAAAAATTTTATAAAAAAAAAAAACTACGGTTGGTTTGATCCCAATTAGTGAATATGTAAACACCTTCGAGGAAACTATTAAAAAATAAAAAATAAAAAAACCTTTTTCCCCTTTTCTTAGAAATTTGTAAAAAAAAAAAACATTTTTAGTTACATTTTGTGAACTTAGATATATTTTTCATGTTTTTAGAAAAATTATAAAAAATAAAACCCATCAATTTTTTATTTTATTTTTACATAGTGACTTAGTTTTAATACATTAGCCCCTAAGCCTAATTTTCTGGTTCAATTTTCTAAAAATTAATTTTTTTATAATATTTGCAGACTATTGATTAAATTAGGGTTTTCTTACCCGAAACCCTAATTTTATTTTATTTTTTTACTAATTAAACTGGTTAGTGACTCTAATTTTTTTAAAATAATTTTTTTTTCTTTCCTTAGTTTAATGTCGAGTAATTTATATTAAAGAGTTGGGCTTAATATAGGTTAAATTAAGGAAATCAAAATAGGGCTCGATAGAATTAGCAACTCTACTAAGGACGCTCAATAGGTTAGTCATGTGAAAGTTAAAAAAAATTTTAATAGCCTTTTATATTATTATTTTCTTTTTGTATTATATTATAGTTGTACTAATTATCTTTTAGTTATGCAAGCATTAAAAAAAATTAGCTTGGCCTAATGGGCCTTCATGGGGATAAGGGGTTTTTATTTTTCAAGTAACTATTTGTGTGTTTAAATGTGGTCGAACCTAGGCCACTTTCGAAACTTAGGATGGGCTGCCATTATGTAACCCTTAAGTCCCTAGGGTCTTTACCCCTACCAGGCAGTGATAAGTGAGCTCAATCAAGCTTTGATATAACCCACTAAGCTTCTCTTTAGGAAGCCTTGGAGCTATAGAGCCTAAAACCTTAGACTTCATCCTCTTGTATCATTCTTTTCGAAAAATGGATAGTTATTTTTAAAATTATAGAAAAGCCTGATTTAATCTACGGTTAATTTATCATCCATTTTCAATTAAAAAAATCAGTAACCCTTATATATAAGTATACACGAGCTTCATTTTTATTAAATCCTATTTCAAACCTATTTATATATAAGGGTGCTCTTTGACTGTGGATTTATCATAATTCCTATAGTTTATTAATGACCAACCCTATTGCATTGTAGGCGTGTGTAACATATTGCATTACATTTATTTTACATAGTTGTTTGTATATACTATCTTTTGTAATATATGCGGATCTTATAAATTTTATATTATTTTATCAGTAATAGATCATGTAACATAACATTTAACATAAAATGCTCAAAATCATTAGTGTTCCCCTCATACCATGATGTGCTCATGTTAAAAAAGGTAAGAAAAATTTTTGTATCAAATTTTTTTGGAGTATGTAATTATGGAAGTTAGTTATAGTGAAGATTATTATGGAACTGTCATTTTTTTTAATACTTTTGAAAAATTTTGTTTTAAAAACGAGAAATTTCAAAATGGTATTTTATAATCAAAAACCCGTTTTATGATAATTATTTACTTAGTTGATTTCTATTACAATGCCTCATATGTACCATACTATTAAGAACTAACAAAATACAAAATAAAAAAGAAGATTTAATCATTAGATTTCCATTATGAATTATTTTCCATCATAAGGCTATCAATCTTATAAATGTCTAAGTTCTCATTCTCATGTTTAGCCTTTAAGTTATTACAGTCTTGATAGAGTTTTCTCCATGAGTAATCACCCTTGTGTCATTTATTCAATAAGTTTCTCATTGTGAAATAATTTTCGCTTCTCCATATCATCCTTGTAACATTATCGTCATCCTATGTCCTTAGTCGTCAATCCTAATGTTTTCTTTGTTTAGATTCGTCAATCCTAATGTTTTCTTTGTTTAGATTCGTCGATGTTAGTATAAGCTTCTATGACATAAAATAAGCATTGATTTTCCAATAAAAGTTTTTTTTTAAAAAAAAGAATGGTTTTCAAAACTAAAAACTCGATGCAGTGTTGCTAACAAGAAGGGATTCTTGCAAGCTTTAAAAGATTGCTTTTTAAGTGATTTGGCCCAACTTGAAGCCCATAATCACTCATTTTCAAAAACAAGATATCTGAAGCTCTTGAACATGGAATTACTACAACCAAAGGGGTTTTGGGAAAGCATGCGAAGTAAGTTGAGACCATGGCCTATACCTAAGTTCAGGGGCCTATTGACATACCATCTGAGATAGACAAGTCTGAAGAGTTACTAGTTCATGAGCTCAACAATAGCAACAAAGGCTTGGGGAAGGAATTGGTGCAAAAATTGATGAAGATGGAAGAAAAAAATCTTCCAGAAAATTGAAGAGAAAATGAGAGTTCTCAAGGATCATGATGTGTAGAGTGATATGAGCTTGAGTAATGTTTGTACTTTTGAAGACCATGAGTTAGCCAAGAAGTTTAAGGTATCAAATTTCAAAAAGTATGACGAAACAAGTTGTCCTAAACTTCACCTTAGGCTTTATGTTCGCAAGATGACCCGATTCTCTAAACATAAGCAGTTGATGATTCAAACTTTCCAAGATAGCCTAATTGGGTTGGCGTTGATTTGGTATGCCCAACAAGACTTAGTTAAGCTAGCTCGAGCCTTTTATCAACAGTACAAGTTTAATGAAGAAGTAGCTCCATCCTTGATGGATTTGAATAACATGAAAATGAAGCTGATCGAGTCCTTTAAGGAGTATGTCCAGAGATGGAGATCTACAGCAACTCAAGCTATAGTACAATTGCTAGAAAATGAATTGATCAACATATTCATCTATACATTAGGTGAACCTTATTATAATCACCTCTTAGGCTATATTACTTCTACTTCTGTAGATGTAGTTGCAGCTAGTAATTGCATTAAAGATGCTATTAAAGTGGAGAGATTAATAGGGAAGGGATCAGCCTCGTCGGATTTAGAGGCCGCTGTGAACACTACGATGTCTTATCTAATGATAAGCGAGCCTAGTGCCCTAAGCATTGGTCCAGAGCTCACGGAAAATAAGCTAAGCAAGAAATCACCTAGAACGAGGTTCACTCATATCTCGATTCCTATGTCTCGGGTCTATCACTGCCTAAAAGAAGAGGGTATACTGCATCCTAAGACTCCAACACCAAGGTATAGACCTAGGAAATACGATCTCAATGCACAATGCGAGTACCACATGGGTTAGCAGGGGCATATTACTGACCATTGCTGGGAGTTAAAGAATAAAGTCTAAGATTTGATTGATAAAAAATTGGTCCAATTGGACTTCGTTAGGGATCCAAGGCCTAAATTCTATATAGTGCCCACTATTAACATGGTACAAGGATTGGAAAATTTGCTAGAAGTAAATTTGAAGGGTTAAGCCCGAGGGGCATGTTATTGCCCAACCTGTTGCCCAGCAGCGCCTGGCATCGCCCAGTAGTACCTAGTCCATCATCCAACGTTGCCCAGTTTACCGCCTAACGTCGCCCAGTAGCATTCAATCTACCACCCAGTATCGTCCAGTAGCGCCCAGTCCATCGCCTAATATTGCCTAGCAGCGCCTAGCTTGTTGCTTAGTCTACCGCCCAGCGTCGCCTAGTAGCGCCTAGTCTACCACCCAG
This sequence comes from Lumnitzera littorea, assembly GCA_024138015.1. Lineage (NCBI taxonomy): Eukaryota > Viridiplantae > Streptophyta > Magnoliopsida > Myrtales > Combretaceae > Lumnitzera > Lumnitzera littorea. Next base: position 101,742,466 of record JAMXBB010000004.1, on the reverse strand, counting down.
CGTCACCTAACCAATCACCCAGTTTACTACTTAGCGTCGCCCAGCGGTGCCCAACTTGTCACCCAGCGTCACCCAGTTCATCGCCCAGTGCTGCCCAGTCCACTGCCCAGCGTCACCTAGTCCACCGCCCAGCGTTGCCCAGCAGCACCTAGTCTCTCACTTAATAGCACCTAACTTGTCGCTTAATGGTGCCTAGTCTCTTACCTAGCCAATCTCCCAGTCCACCGCCTAATACCGACACGATCGGACATTAGGTAAATTTTCATTAATTATTATTATTATTTATTTATTTCATTAATTTTTATTAATTTACTTTATTAGTTATGTTTTTTTTCTTCATTAACTATTTTTGTGTTTAAGTGTAGTTTTTTTTTATTGTTTATTTTTATTGCAAATTTTTTATTTTCCAATAAAATTTAGTTGAATTAAGTTTTTTTTAAATCATGTTTTTTTTAAATAAAAAATATTTTTAACATATAATGGTTTTTGGAAAAAAAAAATCTAATTTAAATTGAGTTTCTTTTCAAAAAGATTCGGTTAGTTAAGGTTTTTTTATTTAATTCAAGAAACTTAAATTTTTTTTAGGTTTTTTCCTTAAAATAATAAATTGATAAAAACATAAACCTAGCTCGGTTTTCAATATAAAAACGACCCACTACTAAAAATTTTATAAAAAAAGAATTATGACTGGTTTGATCCCGATTAGCGGGTATGTAGGCACTTTCGGGGCAACTATTAAAAAATAATTTTTTTCCCTTTTCTTAGAAATTCGTAATAAAAAATAATAATAAATCATTTTTAGTTACATTTTGTGAACTTAGGTATATTTTTAATATTTTTACAAAAATTATAAAAAATAAAGTCCATCAATTTTTTTTATTTTCGCATGGTGACTTAGTCTTAATAGATTAGCCCTCGAGCCTAGTTTTCTAGTTCAATTCTCTAAAAATTAATTTTTTTTAGAATATTCGCAGACTAGTGGTTAAATTAGGGTTTTCTTTTTTTTTTTTTACCAGTTGCATTGCTTGGTGACTTCATTTTTTTTAAATAATTTTTTTTCTTTTCCTTAGTTTAATGTCAAGTAATTTATATTAAGCGGACTGGACTTAATATAGGTTAAATTAAGAAAATTAAAATAGGGTTCAACACTTACTATTAGATGCTTACTTCTCAAAATATCTACGAACTTTCTTCAAATTGCTTCTGAGTGTTCTCTACAATTTAATATCTAAATTATCAAGTTCAGTTGTGTTGCTCTAAGTCATAAACTGCAAAAATCGGCAAATTTAAATCTACTTGAGCAAAAAAAAATTTTGAAATATCAAAACAATAACAAACACAAGCTAGATGCATAGGACTTTTATATTTCTTTATGATGTCATTCCTCGATAATGGTGCCAAAAACTTAATCACCTCTAAATAACGCTACCAAGTCTTAAAATTTAAAATCCTATATTTTATCCCTAACTCAGTTCAATAGGCAAGCGTACCTATCATTTGTTAGCACGAATGAGCATAGGGTAATCTTCATTGGGAACGGATATAAGCACTGGTATTGATGAATCTTCCTATTATCTAGCAATCCAATTTATCAAGTGATTAAGTACTAAAACATCTAATCTACTAACTAACTTATGCTGACCCACAAACAAATTTCATATAACATAATGACTAGAGATGATGATTAACAATTCTGCACTTAACATGCAAACTTATTTCATCACATAGCAAGATATCACCCTTAAGTTATATCCTAACGGTTGTTATTTGTAGGGAATTACTAGCTTATAAGTATTCTTTTTGGAATTACTTACTCCTAACCCTAATTATATCTATTATAATCTCTTCTTAATTAACAGCTAATTAAGATCATATTAACATCATAATAATTTATCAACTTCCCTAAGGATGCAATAACTTTCCTAATAATATCTTTACTATTGGGAATAAGTTGTTCCAATAAATTAAATCTATTCAATAGAATTATCTCTAGACATATTCTATCGAAATCCATCCTATGTTAGTATCATGTACTATACAGTAATTAGATTTATTTAGTTCAATTCATTGAAAATTATAAAAATAATGAAATTACTAATTCACGTACTTGTTCGTGCTAAGTTGATATAGCAAGTCTTAGATTATTACTTATACATGATGAAATGATAAAACATATCATCAAAATTCATAAATAATAACAGATACAACATAGTATCAGTAGAAGAATAAAACCCTTTTTCAGATCCACTATAGAAATTTTTACAACGCACAAACAATGAATTCCTATGGTTTCTCTCAAGCAATTTTGGGAAAAAATACACTGTATAACACTTAGTAATTGTACAGAAATTGAAAAAACTTAATGGGTACAAAGATGAATGAATAAATGTATTGTAGTCAGTTCCTCAAACTAAGCCCTCTCTTCAGTTGGAGCGCTAATGGTATCATACCCCTAATATTCTTCCCTTTCTTGCCATTGTTACTTACCTTATTCCTTTGAGTTGTCACATAGCATGACTTTTTACCCATGAATGGTAAGCAATTTGCTGTAGGCATGAGAGCAACTCTGGCTAGTCTCAAGAAATTTGTCCTAAGGACTATGCTGAAGTTGTCTAATGGAATAGCTGTGAAGTTGAGATTTTCACTCCAATCCCTAACCTTCACTTTCATTCCTCTTATAACTCCTCGGATAGGATGGGCCTTGGAGTTAATGGCTTTAATCTAGCTAGTGTCTTTAGTAAGCACCAGCCTTAATATTTTCACCTTAGGCACATTAATGAAGTTGTGTGTAACTTTGGAGTCTACCATTACACAGATACTCTTGTAATTGATGTTTAACTGGATATACATCAACTTATTGTTGGTCTTAGGCTTATGTCAAGCTGAGGAACTCTTTCCAACAGCAAACAACATATATAATGGGGCCATTTGGGGTTGATCCTCCTTATTACTCCCTGACTCTTTATCTTAGCATACACTCTTTGCCTGTTGTGTCATAACATTGAGTGCAACCCTATGTGAACATTCAACTACTTTGTGTGAGCTATTACGTAGGAAACATGAGAATGATGGCTTCTTATCTCCACCAGTTGCCCTACTCTTTTTGGATTGGTGAGAGTTGTAGGATTTCCTCTGACTTCCTTTAATATTACTACTACTGCTACTTAAACTTGAGGCTCCCCTAGTCTTGGGTTTACCTAACTTGATTAACTTTCCACCCTCATGCCTTATCAACATGTTCTTCCCTTTATTGTCATGAGTATAATTAGTCAAGCACTCAATTGCTACCTGCATTGTAGCTAAGTTCATAACTCATTTCCTCTATAACTCATTCCCGGCATACAACTTCAATCCTTCTAGGAAGTAGAATAGTTTATCATCTTTAGCCATGCTCTTGATGTCTAGCATCAATGTCGAGAACTCATGAACATACTTTCTAACGTTATCACCCAATCGAAGTTCCCTTAACTTCTTTTGAGCATTGTACTCAACATTCTCAGGGGAAAACTGAGCCTTCAACTTAGCCTATGTATCTACATGAGCATTACCATTTTGGATCTCTTCATACTTAGTGCTCCACCACGTCTTGGCATCACCGGTTAAGTACATTATAGCTATGATGACCTTTGTTCTCTCATCATTTGTCCTCACAACAGCAAAATACTACTCCATATTAAATAAAAAATTCTCCAAGAACCTGGTGTCCCTCACGCCAGTGAATGCCTTAGGCTTAGGCATCTTTAGATGTCTTGCATGAGTAGGAACATATACAGAGGCAAGGGTAGGAGCATTCCCTATAGCTTGAGTCAAAATAGTTACTTGTGCCCTCAACTCCTCAATATACTTGGTTGAGCCACGAGTATTAACCTGTCTTCTACTTGAGTCCCTAGTTGTTGTCTTACCTTATCGGTTGTTACGTGCATTTCCTCTTTGAGTGTCTATATTGTGACATTGAAATTCTCATCCATCTCAGTCATCTTAGCATTCATATCTTGATGATTAGCTTCAACTTCATCCACTCTTCTGATAGTACGACCAAATCATCCATTCGCTTCAATAATCCCTTAAGGATTTCCTCGAAGCAATCTAGCTTCTTGCTCACTTCCTCTTGTCATGTCATGGTTGTTCCCATTAGAATAACCGAGGCTTTTATAGCAACTATCATGATCCAGGGTTTTCTTTAGCACATAAATGGACTATGTAGAGCTTACTATTCTACCTCTACAGTAGTAAGCAAGCCTAATTCACACACAATGCTAGCCAATAAGGTCTAAACCTATAAGTTACATGAACTAGAAAGAAAGCCAATAATAAATATAAGGGATACGGTAATGCACCTTTGGGGTCAAATACATGGAGAAGCATCATAACAAAGCGGACTGAAAACAAGCAGGGAAAAAACTAGCAAAGTTCGAGCAACTACCGAATGGATATGACGCACCGCTCGATCCTACTTGGCTTACAATTTGTTGGATATGACATACCGGTCCAAACTAAAGGTTTACTTGCCACTGCTCCTTACTAAAGGGAATAGATAAGAGTTGAAAGATAATGAGAACCACAAGGTTGCTCAACGTGAATAATTCAATATTGATTAATTGATTGTTTACATATAAGAAAGTGGGGGCTTATATACCAATCCACTGGGATTACTTTACATGTATGAAAATACTAAAAGGTATTATACAACTAGGTTACATAAAACATGCTAAAAGGGGTAAAAAGGGGCAAAGAATATTCAATATGAAAAAGAAAGAATCATTTTGGAATATTGTGTCAGAAGACACGTGTCACTTGTAGTTGGATGGGAGAAATATGATACAAGCTAGGCAGAAATAGAATAATGCTTGTAGTCAGGGGTCGACCTGATTTGGTACAGGTCGAGGTCCAATCGTTTCTTCTAAAGAGAAGTCAACTTGATTTAGGGTCGGATGCCTATAGTTAGATTGGGAGCTCTACTCGGCTATTCTTAGGTTATCTTTTAGGATAAAGCATCGCTGCTGATCAAGGGTAGATCTGACATAAGTAAGGATTTGATAGTCAAGTTAGCAGGAGACCAACTCGGGATAGGAATCTTGGTCTTGGCTATGGCCTAGAGTTAGTATCCTTCGAGTGAGTCTTTGGAGTCCTCTAGCTTGACTACGAACAATTGGTCTAGGGGATTGATTCCTATCATCTTCCTGGAGGTCAGAAAGATTTGTCCTCAAATCCGGAGCGGTCTCTACTCTTTCTTCTAGGGTATTCGCAAGGTCTTCTCTTGTTGGTTGGTGAGGAATCAGATCGGATACATTAAAGATAGAAGAAACACCATAGTCACCAGGAAACTCGATCTGGTAGGCATTGTAGTTGATCTTCTTCAGGACCTTGAATAGACCATCAGCAGGAGGAGATAACTTGTTTTGTCGTAAGTGTAGGAATCGTTCTTGGCTAAGGTGTATCCATACTAAGTCTCTTGGTTAGAAAGAAATAATTTAGTGGCCTTAGCTACCAATGTTGTACTGTCTCTAATTGAACTTGGCGATCTTCTTGGTCACAAATTGGTGTAACTTATGTAATTCTTGGGTTTGATTAACTTTGGATTGACTTTCTTCAGTAGTTGCTGAGTGCTGATTATATTCAGGGGAATAGCGGGATTAAGGCCATAAACGACTTCAAATAGGGCTTTCCCAGTAGTGCTATGAATAATTCGGTTGTATGCGAACTCCATAATTGGTAGGCACATGTCCCAATCCCTTAAGTTCTTCCCTATGACGGCTCTAAACAGATTGCTTAGTGTCCTGTTTACCACTTTAGTTTGGCCATCAATTTGAGAGTGGCTACTGGAGCTAAATACAAGTTTAGTTCTAAGTCTTCTCCAAGGAGTTTTTCAAAAAGAGCTCAAAAACATTATGTCCCGATCTAAGACACTAATATTCAGCACCCTATGTAGTTGGACAACCTCCTTTAAAAACAAATTAGCAATATATAAAGCATCGTTAGTCTGATGGCACGGAATGAAGTACGCCATCTTGCTAAAGCGATCCACTATAACAAAGATATAATCTTTGCCTCTGGATGTCCGGAGCAAACCTAAGACAAAGTCCATGCTAAGGTTAGCCCCAAGTAAGGTTAGTGTTGGCAGTAGAATGTATTCTTCATGGGGTTCTCTCTTCTCCTTAGCTCGCTTGCATGCTTTACAATAACTAACTACCTTATAGACATCTTTGGCTAATAGAAGTTTTCCTTCAACAAATTGGCTATCTTGGTTTCCCCGAACTAACCAATTAATCCTCCTCTATGAGTTTCCTTAATCAATAGCTTACGCGTGGAGCAGTTGGAATATATAGCCTACGGTCCTTGAACAGATAGCCATTCTTAAGATAATATCCTCCAATAACTACTCCTTCTCGGCACTGTTCAACAACAGGACCGGAGTGAGGGTCAGTAGCATATTGCTTAGTAATGAGTAAGAATCTCAATAATTTTGTTTGCAAAGTGGTTAGCAAAGTTTGTTGTCATGACAGAGTGTTGGCGACTACATTTGCGCTTCCCTTCTTGTGCCGAATGATATATGAGAACCGTTCCATAAATTCTAACCACTTGGCTTGTCTCTTTGAGAGCTTGTTCTAACTCCTAAGATGTTTCAATGATTTGTGGTTAGTGTAAATAACAAACTCTCATGGTAGCAAATAGTATTACCAAATAGTGAGGGCTCGAAAAAGGGAGTATAACTCCTTCTTGTATACAAAATAGTTTAAGGCAAGAACATTAAGTTTCTCATTGTAGTAAGTAACGGGTGGTCGCTCCTACATTAGGATAGCACTAATTCTAACTCCCGATGCATCACGTTCTAATTCGAAGGGCTTTTCAAAATCTAACAATGATAGGACAGGTGCCGAGGTGAGTTTTTCCTTGATCTCTCTAAAGCTCTATTCAACTCGGTCATTCTGCTTGAATCCTTCACTCTTCTTTGTCAACTTGGTCAATGGGGCGACTATTGTACTGAAGTCCTTAATAAATCACCTATAGAAAGAAGCTAGGCCATGAAAACTTCAGACCTCAATGATATTCTTTAGCATCGACCATTCCAGAACAGCTCAGATCCCTTCCCTTGACACTACAAACCCTAGGAAAACCACCTTATTTTGGTAGAACATACACTTCTTTACGTTCCCATACAACTTCTCAGTTCGCAAAATGTTAAATACGTCACAGAGATGTTGGACATGGCTATCCAAGTTAGCACTATATATTAGTATGTCATCAAAATGCATTACTGTACATCTTTCGATCAAAGGGCACACCACATGGTTTATTAACCTCATGAATGTGCTTGATGCATTAGTAAGTCCAAATGGTATTACCAACCATTCATAGAATCTATGCCTAGTCTTGAAGGTAGTCTTCTACTCATCTCCAGGTCTCATACAAATCTAGTGGTAGTCACTTCGCAGATCAATCTTTGAAAATATTTTGGCGCCATGAAGTTCATCTAATATGTCATTGAGCTTCGATATCGAGTATCTGTACTTTACAGTGATTCTATTGATTGCCTAGTTGTCGATGCACATGCGCCATGAACTATCTTTCTTCGAAATGAACAGAGCTGGTATAGTATAAAGGCTCGTGCTCTCCCTTACATAACCTCGCTCTATGAGCTCATCTACTTATTTCTTTAGCTTGATAGCCTGCTCAGGCTTTATCCTATATGCAAGTTGGTTCAGTAGGGCGACACTTAGTTGTAGATCAATACAGTGCTCTATGCCTCAGACTGGTGGCAATCCTCTAGGCAGTTCCTTTGGAAACAGATCGGAAAACTCATCCAGATCAGAAAACTCATCCAGTAAGCTTCGAATCTCTTTTGGAACATTCTGTAATTCCTCTATCTCTAACAATCTCTTAACTAATAGGAACATAGGTTCTTTAACTTCTTCAACAGCTTAGAGCTCTCTTCAGTTCATCACCAAAGCCTTTTGCTTACTAGCTCGGGTAAGTTGATTATGAGTTTCATTTACTTGGGATAGGTTCAAGGGTTGCAACACAATCTTCCTTTCATCCTTGATAAAGGCATAGGTGTTCTTATACTCGTTGTTAGTAACACATTGGTCAAACGACTAAGGTTGTCCAAGCAGTAGATGTGAAGCTTCTATGGGGATGACATTGCAAACTACTTTGTCTGTATACACATTCCCAACACTGAATGGTACGGTCACTCGTTCAGTTACATGCAAAGCACCCTTATCATAAAGCCAATGCAGCTTCTAAGGTCGGGGATGCTTTGAGGTCGGTAAACCCAACCTCCATACAAAGGACTATGTAACGACATTGGTACAACTTTCTTTATCCACTATGATCATGCACAATTGGCCTTTAACAGTGCACTTGGTATGGAACAGATTCTCCCTCTAGTCTTCTTCAGAGTTTAGTAAGGAACTCGGTACTCGTCTCAAGATTAGGGTCATTACTTCTCCCTAGTCGACATAGACATAGGTCTCCTCTTCGTCTTCGTCTTTGGGTTTTCCAACATCTTCTTCCTTTTTGGGCTTGCTCTCATCAGTGTTTTCTACCACATCTCCTCAAAGCACCATGACATGTTAGTTCGAACACTCAACAGCCATATATCCGAAGCTTAAACATTTAAAGCATTTTACCTTACTCGTCTTCCATCCGGAGGTCTGCCCTTTCTCATATGTCTTCGGGGTCGGCCTAGCCTTGACTCACCCTACTGACTTGCTCGACTATCATCGGTTTGATCGTTCCCATCCTTAGCTTTGTATGGTCTCCTTGGCTAGGCTTGAACTCGATGCGGTACTGGGACTTACAAAAATGTTGGCCTAAGTCGGCTTAGAGTACTATACCTTTACCTTTCAACCCTCTATACTATCTTGATGGCCTTATTCAAGGTATAAAACCTTTTCATTTCTACGATATTGCAAATCTCATACTTAAGCCTAGAAATGAACCTCAACATTAAGTGGGCCTCGGGTTTTTCGACATCGGCTCGAATCATAAGCATCTGGAACTCTCTTACATAGTCATCAATAGATCAACTCCCTTAGTGAAGCTCCTACAACTTTGCAAACATATTTTGTATGTAAGTTTCGAGTACAAATCTTCCTCTTAACAACCTTTTTATCTCATCCCATGCTCTAGTTGCATTTAGATCCTTTCACCACATGGTGGCATACCTAGTAAACTTTAGCGCAACAAGTTAGACCTTAACAACATCTGTATATCCATAACATTCAAACACCTTCTCGACCTTCTTTTCCTACTCCAAGTATTCATCAGCATCTTTACTTCCATAGAAGGGCGGGATTTGAATCTTGACATTATTTAGCCCTTGAGGAGCTCAACGTCCTGATCCCTATGCTTGGTACTAGTCAGCTTCTTCTTCTTCCTCCCTAAACTCTCCAATATCCAACTTCTCATCATCTTCCTCAATCTCCTCTAACTCCAAACTCCAGTCTTCATCTAGTAGCTCCTCTAGCTTGAAGGGCTTGAATTGGGCGATGGGCTCAACCAGCTTGGCCATAACCCCTCTCTTAAATATTTTCAGGTAGATTTTGTGGCAGCATACCCTAGGTTGGTTACCTGTTAACTTACATCGCTATGATTAGACTCTTAATAAGGTTTGTAAGTTTGTTGTCGACGAACTTTGGGGTGTTACTACCATTATGACTACGACTAGGTTGAGCACCACTACTTTGGTCACCAATAACACCCTAAACACTCAAATTTGACACAGTACAATATTTTCTAAATAGATTAACAATTCACTGGCAACTTTAGTGCCCAATGGTCACTTAAACAAAATAGAAAAAAAACTTGTTTTGTTTTCATAACGAGAAACAGAATAAAAACAGAGCAACAATGAAACTACACTTGCTATCACACAAATACACTGTAGTAACTATGTAAGGAATACAGCAACTACTAATAGTAAAGCGAACCAAAACTTCACTGTAACTTCATACACTTTCTCTTTGAATCATGCTTTGATACCAGCGAAACTAATGTACCTCCAGGGTTGAACATACGAAGAAGCACCATAACGAAGCAGACAAAAAACAAACAGGGAAAAAGCTAGCAAAGTCTAAGCAGCTACCGAATGGATATGACGTACCACTTGATCCCAATCAGCCTACAATTCGCTGGATATGACATACTGGTTTGAACTGAAAAGTCACTTGCCATTACTCTTTGCTAAAGGGAATAGATAAGAGTTGAAAGATAATAAGAATAATAAGGTTGCTCAATGTAAATAATTTAGTATTGATTAGTTGATTGTTTGCATACAAGAAAGTAGGGGCTTATATACTTATCTACTAGGGTTACTTTACATGAATGAAAAGACTAAAGGGTATTTTACAATTAGGTTACATAAAACATGCTAAAAGGGGTAAAAAAGGTCAAAGAATATTCAATAAAAAAAAAGAATTATTTTGGAATATTGTGTTAGAAGACACGTGTTGCTTGTGGCTAGATGGGAGAAATATGATACAAGTTAAGTGGAAATAGAATAATGCTTGCAGTCAGGGGTCGACTTAATTTGGAGCAAGTCGGGATCCAATAATTTCTTTTGAAGAGAAGTCAGCTTGATTTGGGGTTGGATGCTTGCAGTTAGATTGGGAGCTCGCCTCAGCTATTCTTAAGCTGTCTTTTGGGACAAAGCATCGCTGTTGATCAGGGGTGGATCTGATATAAGTAAGGATTTGATAGTTAAGGTGGTAGGAGATTAGCTTGAGATAAGAATCCTCATCTCGGCTATAGCTTAAAGCAAGTATCCTTTGAGCGAGTCCTTTGCTCAATTATATGTGATCGGTCCAAAGGGTTGATTGTTATCATACGAGCCTGAATTGTAAAATAAATAACACACTTTTATTAATTCCGACAATATTACAAGGCTATAATGTGTATGCACATGAGTAATGTACATGTAATAAGTGACGCAAGTCGTGATTAACCAACATAGTTAATAAGAGCTTCAATCTAGAAGAGTACTCACACCCTCGTAAAGAGCTTTATAGGCATTTTTAGGCTTAGTAGGAGGAGACATCAAAATTGGTAAAATGGTATTACTTTCTAAAGGTAGAAATTTCAAATAATAATAAGGCCCTAGATAAAGTGAAAAAAAAGTTCCCTTCTATGTTACAATATGTATAAAATAATAGGCTCTTACTAGTATAAGTATATTACAAAAATGGGCCTTAACATCATCCATAGTCAATTCATATTAAGGTTGAATAATTATTATTTCGGTTTACAAATGACTAACCAAAATATATGATAGACATTCTAGAAGCCCTGTCTACTAATGCAACGATCAATTCTTGGTTTTGATATATTATGGTATTTTGGCACATAAGTACAATCAATTCAACCACATACAAATACCCCAGTTTCCTCAAGCATAATAGTTTCCATAGATATAATTAATCAATGCATTATACTACAAGCACAAACAAGATAAGATAAGGGTTGATGTACTCACTCAGTTTAGTGTCTAACAGTCCTAATAATGCTCAGTCGAATCAATCCTTGCATTTATGTCACCTAAAGATTATAATTAAGGTACATAAGTATTATGTCCTAAACTATCTAGTTGTTCATTCTCGTCCTAAACTTCCCGTTTTTACTATTTTCATATTTTGGCCATAACTTCATTATTTTAAGTCCATTTTTAATTATCTTATAGTCGTTTTTGGTCATTTTCAAGTGTTCTTTAATTTGGTAAAGTCTTTTTAGGGTGTTTATACTTATAGGAATTTAGTTTGTGTCAAGTAAATTCATTGGTCAAAAGTGTTGGTTTGACTACTTAAGGGTCTAGGCTTAGTTTTAGGCTTTAGGCTTAAGGCTTAATGCTTAATTTTGGATATTGGGTTTTACACTTAATGTTTTAGGCTTTTATTTAGGTATTTTAAGTTTAAGTTTCTATTCAAATTCCATAGCTTTTAATTTAGGCCTTAATGTTACTCTTTTGGGCTTAAATGGGTCCTTTTTGCTAATTTAAAGCCTTAACTCAGTAAGTGGCCTATAAGGGATGGTTTTGATGGACTTTTAAACTTAATAGGCCTTTAATATTTTATTTTATGAGCCTATTAGTTTACGGATCAGATTTGGTCACTGAGTCATTGAGCTCTATTTTGGTTCCTTTTAAGGACTATTGGGCTCATTTTGCATCATAAGGCCTTGAGCCTAACTTCACTTATTATTTTGGGCCTAAGCCTACTAAAAGCTTTAAGTTTGGTCCAATTGCATCTAAGTTCTAGATTTGGTTCTTTTCTTTAATGAGGCTTCTGATATTATTCTTTAAGCCTTAATCATAAACCAAGTTAGTTTAGGCCACTAACTCATCATTACTTAACTTAACTTGGTTAATTACATCCTAAATCATACTTAACACTGAATAATAATGTCATTACACTAATTAATCAAAATTTATACATGATTGACTCCATTAATAGCAGCAGCCAAGTAGGTTTCTTCTAAACTTTTCTTCAACTTTTTCCATCCAATACTCATTCTAGTGTATTTCCTTATTTCAATTATGTTTCTACTTATTTTAAGCTAACAACGTTACTTAATATGGTGAAAGCAAGATGAATATTCACTAAGAAAGGGGCAACATGCATGGTACTTAGGGTTTCATGAAGTTTTATTAACTTTATTTCAAGTTATCTATATAAAACTATTTCTTATACTTTTAAAATGCAAGTAACAAACTAGCTAAGTGTATGAATGAAGGTGTGATTATATGACTCTAAAATGACATGTATATGATTATAACATGTTTATCTAATATTTATAATCCTAAATGCTTAAGATATCATGGGTATGACCAGTGTAAATAGAAAACCTAAGTTAGGTGAGTTTTACCTTGGACTGGTTTTCATAAGTTCCAATTTTTCTACTGAAAAATGAAGTCAAAATGTGCTCCTTTGAGAGGGAATATTTGTTGACAAGAAACTAGTGTGTATGTAATCTTTTAGTGGTAGTAACTTGTGATTGGTGGCATGTGATGGTGGTAATTCTAAAAGGCACTAATGTGTGTAGAGACCTTCGATAGGTCCTTTTGTTTTCTTCCCTTTTTCCTTTGGTTTTTGTTTGGGTTTCTTGAGAGCGTTTTCTAAGTGTAAAGAATGAGATTAAATGAAGGTTGTATTGGGATGAAATGACAGATATTGAAGTTGTATTAAGGGGGGGACAAGAAGTATTTATTTTAGGATAAGGGTATATAGTTCTATCTTGGTACTATTGTACTTTGTTTGCTTTTTGCTGAATACGGGAGGATTTTGTCTCCTAAAGGATAATGGCCCTTTGATGCCTAATTAATTCATTGTCCTTTGTTCTTGATTGAGTTTGACTTGTTACTAATTATGATATAGTGAAAGCTAGTAAATGGATTAAAGGGTAATTAAGCTAATTAATTGCGATTGTGCTTAATTAAGCAATTTAGGCCTAATTAAGGTGTGATTAGGATCTTACCATATTTTATCACTTTAATTAAGTTCATTGATCTATATTACTTCATTTGTTAGAGTCCTTTATTATTTGTGATTGATAAGAGTTTTCAGACCGCACACGAGGTTAGTGATTTAATTTCCAAGTGATTGGAGAAATTATTTGTAATTAGCAAATAATTTAAGGATATACTTAAGGTTTATTAGTTGAATTAGGGTTTTAAACTTTTGATTAAGGCTTATTTAGTCTATTGATATTTTTTTTGTCATTTTAAGGTTTCCTATATTTTAGGGGTTTTGGGGTTTTATGCGTACGATTGGGGTTTTAGGGTTTTACTTTCTTTAGGGTTTTTTTGACTTATTATTTAGGGCTTGTGACTTATTATTTAGGGTCCAATCATTTTATCTTTGGGCTTTATAATTATATCTTGAGTAGTTTTAGAGATTATCCATTGACTCTTGTATTTAACTTTGAGTTTGGATTTGAAAGTTTGTTGGATTCACATTATCTCCTTAAGTTTAATGTTGGCATTATTAAGGAGATATTTTTATATAATTACTTTGGCTTTAGATGATCAATTGCTCTTGACTTATAGTTAATTATGATGTAAAACTCGATTAGTAGATTAAGAAGATTAAGGTGTAATTAAGTTTCTTAATCTTAATTACTTGTGCATTTGGCATTAATTAGGAATAGTTTAGAGCTTAATATACTAAATTAAGTTAGTTAAGCCCGTTGTGTCATTTTGTTTAATTAGTTTAAGGAATCAAGACAATTTTTACTATTTAGGTATATCTTAGAGGGTAAAAAGGATTTTAGGGTAGCTAAGCGATTAATCTTCGATTAATAAGTAGTTTTATTATCTAATTACGGTACAATTGTTGGATTAAGGTTTTCGACATTAGATTAAAGCTTTATTATCATTTTAAAGGTTTGCACGTATTATTGTTCTAATAAAGATTTTAGTGTTTGAAGGTTCATTTAAGGGTTATAATATTTATTTTAGGGTTTTGAGTTCATTGTTAGGGTTATCTATATCAATATTCATTTTTGGCTTAGTTTGCCCTTTATCGGTTTTAGAGAATTCTCATAGGTTTCAACTATTGTCTCGGTCCCATTAGAGTTTGGGGTTAGTTTTGTTAAATTAAGTTAACTTTAGGAGTTAACATTTGTTATTAATATTTGTTTATAGGATTTTAAGGCTCTAAGTGTAGGTCAAACTAGGGTTGAGGCTGCCATTTTAGATTTTTGGAGTTTGCATTAGGGTTTTTGAGCGTAGCCTCTTAAGTTCAAGGTTAGTTATCTTGCCAATACTAAGGATATCTTTTAGGAAATCTTATTAACTTCCAACTCTCTATCTAAGAAGTTCATGGGTTTTACATTTTATATTCCACGTATGGATGAAAATGTCATTTTGAACCTTAACTAATTGTTTGAAGATTGAGGCCTGACAAAATATTTACAACATAAAAAAGCAAATATCTTTTATTTTTGGAAAATTGTTATTTGGCTAGCCCATTTTGGAAAACCTAGGTCCTTAGAAGAGCCACCAAATTGTCTTGAAACACCCGAACTCATAAAGCAATTCAAAGACATTTTAAATTAAAGACATAAGGTGATTAAAAAGTTTCATCAAATTATTTTCAAAGCAAATGAAGTAATTTACTAAAATAGCCTTATTTATAATCAATTAAGTATGGACATTTAACTAAATTGCCAATTTAAATATTTAAAAAAAGTTTTCAAGTAATTAAAAATAATTTCCAATGGTTAAAGTAATTTTTGAAGCCATAATTAAAATTCCTAAGCCAATTTACTCAAATGACTTTAGCACCTTAATTACTTATGGGCATTATAATAAATAGAATTAGAAATAAGCATTCTAAAATTTAATTTATGATTTACTAATATACCTTTACATATCTTCAATAAATGCTTTTAAGATTTATCTTGAAGGGGGAAAAAAGGGAAATTAGGAATCTAAAGGGAGTTGAGCACGATAAAAGCCTTAAAGGAGCTTAAGAGCAATAATTTTTGCATTTAAAAGACAAAAGGAATATAAGAACCTTTCTCCCTTCCATGCTTATGGCATGAACTCCATATGGTTATCCAAATGGATTCTTTTAATTTTACTAAAGTGAAATAATTGGATTTTAGAAGAATTTCAGGATCAAGAAGGAAATTTAAGATTTTTAGTGTTTGTATCAATTAATTCTTAAGTTATTTGAGTTAAATCTTTACTTTTCAAGCTTATTAATCTAATCAAATGTTAATTTATGAAACAAATTTTGAAAATCCAATAATCTAATAGGTTGTGTGAGCTTTGGAGTAGGTAATGTCGATAGGCTATTTCGAATGGGGCCTTTAAGCCTAAGGTCAATCTCCTTAGAGTATAGACCAAGCTCTTGAGCCTATGATTGAGCTTCTTGAGGCTAGACTAAGCTCTCCAGTACTTGGATAGCCTCCCTTGGGTCCATAATAGGATATTAGTACATGCAGATGACCCTATTAGAACATAAGCCAAGCTCCTAAGAGCTCAGCTAACCTCACATGAAGATTTTGGTTGACATCCATTCTTGCTTTAGGTCTTTAGAGATGGGCCCTCCATCCCATATGCAAGCCTAGCCTATTGATTCAAATAAGGTTCAAGGGGGAATAGTCCATCTAAGTAAGGCAATTCAATAGCTAATGTATGCTTGTTTCTAGATCTCCTTCATAAATCTCAAGACCATGATCTACTTGTTGAAAATAGTTCGTTAGACTCATCGATGAATACTAGATACGTCGCTAGGTAAAGATATCTGATTCCCTTACTCATGAAACCCTTACTCTTTCTTTCTATCCTCAAAATGGTTTGGTAGATTTATATATAAATACACTATCAACTTAATTATTAGAGTAGCCGTACCGGAGCCACCTCTAGTGGCCCTGTGAGTCGATAAATGCTTATCATGTAGTTTTCTTCTTAACTTAAGACCTTCTCCTAAAATTTCCCTTTAACAGGTAAGTATGCAATTTTGATTGATTTTGAAGTTAAATCTCATGTTTTGCAGAATTTTTCAATATATAAATTTAGGCTTGTACTTAAGTGTTATGTTGATGTTTGGAAGGTGATTTGATCATTTATTGGTAGAGAGTGGGTTAAGAAATTTCAAGAAGATATCAAGCTCAACTAGAAGATTTTCAAGAAGGTAAGTTTTTTGAAATTGGTGTTTTAGATGTTAAATGATAATAGTTAGTTGAGATTGATTTCAATTTGAGTTTAAGATGATAAAATAGGTACTTAGAAGTTTAATAGTGGCGTGATGCTTATAAATGGGCATTTGGTAGTTTGACTCTTGATACATGTGTTTTATTGGTTTTGTTAGATGTAGGAGATTTCGGATATTTTGAAGATGTTTGAATCACATTATTTGATGAATTATGCTTGATAAATTGAAGAATTGATGTCTGAATCACATTATTTGATGTATTATGTTTGAGCCATGGGTTATTTGTGATACTCTAGGTTTAACCATATTGATTTTACATGTTTAACTTTGTGAAGTTGATAAATGTTGATATAGGAAGTTAGAATGATGTTTGAAATCAAAATTAGTTGCAAATAATGAAGTTTGGTACTTCAATGATGGATTTAAGTTGGAATCAACTGTTGGTGATTTTTGTTCTTGTGAATATTTCAAGTTAACTTAAGTGATGATTGGTTAATTTAATGTTTGGTGATGATAGATTGAATATATGTTGGAGTAGAATGATATATTTGAGCTGTTGATCAAGATTAGTGAGTTTTGATAATTAAATGAATTGATAAAATGTGTTATATACTACTGGTAACTTCTTGATAAAAGGGGAGTTTTGAGTATAAGATGAGGCTTTAGGTGATCGAATGACTAGGAGAATTTTGATTGGATTTAGTGTTAATCAAGTGAAGAAAGGTGTTGAAATGGGTAGTTTGAATGGATTGATTTTCCAAAATTTTTTAAAAAAGTACGAAATAAACTCTTGCATTGATTAGTTGGTTGCCATGTGGTGTCTACCTTGCTATCTCTCATTTTCGCTTTTTGTTTTCATTAGAAATTACCTCTAATTCTTTTTTGAAAATTTGCTTGATCGTAGAGTCCTATAAATGATAAATTGATTCAAATGTATGTAAATTATGAATATATTTGATTGTTTTCTGAATTAATTAATCTTGTATATTTTTTATGATACGATATTTAGGACTTTTCAACCATATGTTATTTGGATTTAGTAATTTCAATTTCATAAGATCGCATTTGTAGTAATTTAGTGAAGCTTGGACCATGTTTTAATAACATATAAAGTGTAGAAAATTTAATTGAACGTCTTCTTATTATAATGTAGCTTGATCTTCATGATATGTTTTATAGAATTGGCAATAAGTTTATGCATTATAATTTTCTATATTTGCATTTGAATATTCATTGTATATTCATGCGTTTTTATTATTGATTGAATATATTGATGATGAATATAATATTCTTGATAAATCTAATGAATGTTCTTAAAGTTCATGTCTAGGTATATTTTGATTTAAGAAATGAATGTTTAGTTGTGTTTAAATGTTTATTCATTTAGTTTTTCGGATTTGGTTTGAATGATGTTTGAATATTTCAATGTTCTTCATGACCATTCAACTTGTTCTTGATGAAGGTGCAAGTTTGGTCCATCTTTGCGTTAAGAGTTTATAAACCATTTGGACTTCCTTTATTGGGTTTTTGGTACTTGCCATATTATTTTTAATTTCATTTATACTTCATTTTGGCTTTGGTTTTCTTGATTGTTTTAATTATCACAAAGTAATCTATAATGTGGAAAATTTTTTATTTCATTATTATTATTAATTTAATATTTTTAATTAAGATTCCATACTTCATATATCGACTTAAGAATAGCTATAATAATACCCTTGTTCATGATTTCAACTATAATATAAATCACCTTAATATCGAGAAACCATTTTTAGTTAGGATATCGATTTCAATCTCAAGATTAAGCTATTATTAGATATATAAAATTCCTATTTTATTTAAGTTATTGATTTCAATCTCACTCTCAAACCATATGTGTAGTGTTTTCTTGATAATAAGAGATTAAGAAAGAATAAGATGCTTCCTAGATGAACTTTAATGTAGTTGTAACAGAACACTTATTCACAGTTTTCATTGAAATGATTACTTGTAGTAAGAATGAAATAGTGATGCTATACTTGAAATAAAGGGGATTCGATTTATTTTCATTGTTTGGCTCAAAGAAAAAATATGAAGGAATTTAATTGGAGTAGAAATAAATTTATGAGCCTCCTTATGTAGGGTAGGGCAAAAAAACCACAAATTGTAGCTCAAATTGTGAATAGAATCAAATTAAACTAAAAGATCGTTTTTTTAAATAAACGGTTTGGTTTAAGGTTTGATTATATATAAATTATTTGTGATTTTGTTTGGGAAAATGAAGTGGACTGGATCATATGATTAAACAAAAAAAAAAAGAAAAAATTCATATAATTGTTTTGTACTTAAATTTTTTTTTTATCAATCTTCATAGATTTCATCTAATTTTTCATATATTATTCTTCTTTTTATTATTTTTAAGTCAATTATTAAAATTAAATTAAGTGGTTCAATCTAGAATTTCACATTTAGATATTTTCTTTTTATTAATTATACTTTTCTTATATTTTTTAAAATCAAAAGTTTGACTTTGTTACTCTTTATGTGTCTCTCATCTCTTTTTTAGTTTTTGGTGTGTTTCTTTTGTTTTTTTTTTTAATCACTTTTGGATAGGTAACTCTGTTTCTCCTTCCTTATTTTGTTTGTTAGAACAAAATCTCTTATCTTTGTCTAATAAAGTTTAGTTTGTTAATATCTTATATAACTTTTTGTTAAGTATAGTTACACCCATGGTTATTAAAATCGTGATTTTACTATTCATTTAAATATATGGAATCGTTAAAGTTGTATAAAATTTGTAAAATCATAAACCTATATAATCATATATTATAGTTCATAATTTTATCAAAAGTCTACATATAATAAATCATATTATTAACTCATAATTTTAACAAATATGGTTATACATGATAAATGTACGAGAAATTAATTGAAAATATATGAAAGTTTAATGGAAAAGAAAATATGTTATTGAAAATAAAAATGTTTAGTAAAAATTTGACATAAATGGTTAGAACCATAGGTCGAACCGAATTGAATAAATTTTAATTAGGTTTAAAAAATTTATTAAACCGAGAGAAAGTGAAAAGAATTTAAAAAAGATGATTCAATTTTCTATTTTGCCCCATTATAATTATTATTAATTAAATTATTAACTTTTATGGTTGTTTTAGTAATTGGATATTACATCACATTTTTGTTGCTTTTACTAATTAGCTTTTTTTCTTCTTCTTTTTTGTTTTTTAATGAGCCAAGGAATTAATATTAGAATCTTTCCACTCATTCGATTCTTCCCTTCTAATTTCTTACCCTCCAATTACTCTCCTGTTTCCAAACACAATGTCAAATGCAAGCAAAGAAACCTCACAACTGAAATGAAGGAGCACTGATGGAGATTGGGGTGTTCCACGGGGCAGGGCAAAGAAATCGAGCGGCCGAATGGGTTAGTAACTACCACCTTATTTAGTACATGAACCGGCACCAAATCGGCTCAAAGCCGGTCCACAACCACGATTAGTTAGAAGGAAAGTAGGAAGATAAAGACCGAAGGGAAGACAGGACCGGCAGCTTCGGTAGTTAATGTCACTCGAATGTTACCGCGAACACATATTCCATCTTACACCGTAACATCCTCTTCCAGTGCCCTCCAACAGCACATCTTCTCTCTCCTTCAAAATCCCGAAACCCTCACTCTCACTAAACTTACTCAAATTCATGCCCAAATCATAGTCAATGGGTTCTCATCCAAAAATTTCATTGTTGTCAAGCTATTATCGTTCTACATCGCTTCCGGGGTACTGCAAAGCGCTATTAGAACTTTCGAAAGAATCAAGAAACCTAGTACTTCTGCTTGGAATCAGATGATTAGAGGGTATGGGTGTAACTCGATGGGTCATAAATCAGTAGACAGTTTTAAAAATATGGTAAAGGTTGAAACTTTGGCTGATGGGTATACGTATTCGTATGTTTTGAGTGGTTGTATTAAGTCGGAGCTTTTAAGAGAAGGAGAACAAGTTCATGCTAGGCTTTTGAGAAATGGGTATTATTTCAATGTGTTTATAGGGACAAATTTGGTTAACTTTTATGCGGTTTGCGGAGGGGAGAGTGGAATGAGGTGTGCTCATCGTGTGTTCGATGAAATGCCTGTGAGAAATCTGCGTTGTTGGAATACATTGCTTGCTGGGTATGTTCGGTGTAAGGAGTTCGATGGTGCGAGGAAATTGTTTGATGATATGCCTGAGAGGAATACCGTTTCTTGGTCGACCTTAATTTGGGGTTTTGCTCAGAATGGGAATAGTAGACAAGCAGTTTCGCTTTTTAATGAAATGCGAAGAGCCGGGGTAGAGTTGGATCAGGTTGTTTTGAAAGGTGCATTATCGGCTTGTGCTGAATTAGGAGACTTGAAATTGGGAAAATCAATTCATTCTTACATAGTTGATAAGTATTGCTTGAGAAATGAACCGGTGTCAGTTACTTTGAACAATGCAGTCATACACATGTATGCGAGTTGTGGGATGATTAATGAAGCTTATGAAGTGTTTAGACAAATGCCGGAGAGGAGCACTGTTTCTTGGACGAGTATCATTACTGGTTTTGCGAAGCAGGGTTTGGCCGAAGAAGCTCTTGGGGTATTCCATTTGATGCTAAACTTGGGAGGATATGAGGTAAAGCCAGATGATGTGACCTTTATTGGGGTTTTGGGTGCTTGCAGCCATGGTGGTTACGTTGATGAGGGCCATTATATTTTTGAATACATGAAGAATTTGGGGATCAAGCCAAGGATCCACCATTATGGATGCATGGTTGATTTGTTGAGTCGTGCTGGATATTTGGAGGAAGCACTCAAACTCATAGAAACAATGCCAATGAAACCAAATGATGCTATTTGGGGTGCTCTTCTTGGTGGTTGTAGAATTCATAAAAATTTGGAAATTGCATCCCTTGTGGCTCAAAGGCTTATTGCTGAGCTTGATAAAGATCAAGCTGCAGGCTATCTTATGTTGTTGTCTGACATCTATGCTATAGCTGAAGAATGGAAAGATGTGGCTGCTGTCAGACAGAAGTTGGTTGAAATAGGTGCCAAAAAGCCTTCTGGCCAAAGTAGAGTTCAAGTCAATGGAACTGTTCATGATTTTGTGGCTGGTGATATGACCCATAGTCATGCATCTTCTATATATGAGATGCTTGGCTTGCTAGCAGTGCAAGCTAGGCACCATGGCCATGACTCAGAAGAAGTAGACATGATTGTGCATGTTGGAGATTTATAGTAGCAAAGCAACCTTGTCTGTTGCTGCTTGTCCACCTCTGATCAGGAATATCTGTCTTTAAGCAGGGATGTTCTCTGCCTGGCATCGATAGTTCCTGGTCGATAGCTCTTATGGTGTAAATTACTTGGTTTTTGTTGAGAAGAATCAGCAATTGGTAGGCAAGTGTTCTTGCAAATACCAGTGGAGAAGCTCAAGACAGCTATGGGAAGAACTGGATTACTGTAGCTACCAAAGCTTCGACCATGATTCACATAAGGCTCCAATGACAAGGACGTGAATAACTGCATTGAACATACAGTGGGGTATGGGGATGATGGTTCCTTCCCTGAGGCTGTTTCTGTGCCTTGTTTCTTGGTAATGAAAAGTTGTGTGAGTAAAATAATTGCAGCTAAGCTTTTTCATACAGCGAAAACATGGTTGCATGGCCAGGGTAATTTTGGAGATGCAATATCTTTGCCCTGAAAATGAGTTGGAATATTGATTTAGGTAATTGTCCAAGTGCTTCTATGGGCAGTTTACCATATGTTGTAGATACTATGGAAGACTGAAGACTGCTTGATTTTGGTGCCTTACCTGTAGATTCTAGCAGCCATTTTTAAAGATAGAGCTTCTCCTTTTATGCTGCCCACTGATCTCACAAGTCCTAGATATGGAAATAACCTGCTTATAATTGTCAGGATGATTTTGATCCCGGATAATATGGTTGTCCATCATTCTTTTCCTCCTTTCCATCTGGCCCAATTTTTTCAGAAAAAAATAGATAGATGATTCTTCCATGTATTTAACACACTGGATGCATGTTGGGCATAAAGGTCATCTGCAAGACTGCAATTCTAAGTTGTGCATTATATAAAATACACACTATTTAGCTGGTTTATTTACTCATGTTATGGAAACATAATAGATTTTTTTGGACCATGGCATTTCTTATTATTAACTCGTTCAACCAAGCTTCTCCCTGTTGCTAACAGACTTGTGCATAAATTTTCTCCCTCATTGTCAATTGACTTTTCCTGTTACTTATTGTGATAGTTCATGCCATTGCAATGGGAAATATTGTTTTTGTTTCTCATCATAGTTTTCCTTTAGTTTTACCTTTCTTTTATGGTTCTGAAAAAGTTCGGAAATTTGAAAAGGAAAAGAGAGAGAGAGAGAGGGCTGGAAAAGCTTTGCTATATTTATCCACCACCTCCTTAAAGATATGATAGTATTTAGTTGATTGTGATGCTTGCCTCTAATTTTGTCGTTTCCATTAGCTTTATTGCTTCCTGCAGGAGTGGATCTTCTAAAAACAAGGTCTTCTAATGGCTACAGGGATAATCAAAGTCTGATTTGTTTCTATTGCGTTTAAAACATCTTTCATGCATTTATGACTTGGAAGGTCGTGCTATAAATTGAGTTTGAAGTAGACAATGTAATTGTTGTGTAAACTATAGAAAGCCAATGCCAGTCTATTTGGTTGAGCTTTTAAATAAGATAATTGAGGTGCTAAACTTACCATAGTATTGGGGGCATCCATAAAAGAAACTTCCATATTTAGTTAGTTTCCTTATTTTCTTCATGTGGCAGAGTTATTTTTTTGCCATCTGGGAATCATTATATGTGTTGAAGTTTAGTTGGAGCTGTGCAATTTTCAATTTGACGACCTTTCAATTTAGTCTCTGTCCAACTGCTTGTGTTAAATCACTTGGCAAAGCTGATGGAGATCTTTATATATATATATATATATATATATATATATTTAAAATTGTAATTTTTAAATTCATTTATTTAAAATTTGTTTTCCAATGATCTGCAAGTCTTTTTTTGGGTGACATCGTAGTTAATTAATGTCATTTCTGTAGTTCTGATTATGTTCTTTTATTTATTTATTTTTGTTCCAAGACTGGAGGTTACATATGGAGTACAACAACAGTTTCTGTAATATAGAATGAAGAACCTTATTTCTCACTCTATTTTTTGAAATATGTGAGAAGTGGTTCACATATTGGGTTTCTTAGACAAGATCGTCATTTCCCTTCACTATTGTCAGAGGAAGGAGGATACACGTAGTTGCTAACCTTGTGCCTGGAGAGTTCTCACAGGAAAAGCCTCTATTAGCAGTGGATATACAGACTTTTTATGGAGAAGCACATTCTATGTGCTTGGTCCTTTTAGTATGTTGGCATCATCTGTGTCTCTTAAGTATCCTTTCTGAAGATTTCCCGATGAAGGTGCCAGGTTTCTTTACCAGGGATAAGTTGGCCATCTCATGTTTGTGGTAATGTTCATAATCATTAAGACATACTTACCCAACAACAGAAAGGAAATAAAAACAGAAAAATTCATTCTGCATTATGGGGATCTTGTTGTATTGAAGTAGTTGCAAGTGCTGTTTTGCTCTATGCTTGCCGTGACAACATTCAGCTATTGACTTTGAGTTATTCTAGTGTTTGTAAGCTCCTCTAGGTTTTCCATCATAGTTATGATTGGTCACATGGGTTGCTTGAGGCTCATCATGTCAATTAATGGAAGATTGGTTTGACAGGTTGTGATCAAAGGTTGGATCTGAATGCTTTTCCAAAGCCTTGTTTCTGTTATCCTTTTTTTTTCCCCTTCCTGCACAGAGGTAGGTTATTTGTCTTTTAGGGTTGATCTCAATGCTCCTCTGAGATGCATCCATTATGGGTTGTGTGAATTCTCTTGCACTCAGAGTTTTATCCTTTGGCTGGGTATCTGTTACAGGATATGACCAGATCAGGGAAAATACCCTTTTATAGTGAGTTTCTTCTATGCCTTAGCTTTTTATTATTTTCATTACATAGGTTGTAAATATACGAGGACTCTGTATGGCAGAGTGAAGGTATCAAGCTGTTGTCTGTGTAATGTGCTTTACAAGCAACTGTACCTAGGATTTTTTTTCCTTCCCACCCCACCCCACCCCACCCCAAC